>VMDO01005785.1:0-107626 GCA_007922755.1 Pedetes capensis | reverse complement strand
TCCAGTAGTTACAGCACAGGGAATTTGTGTGTGTGTGTGGTACTGGGGGTTGAACCCAGGGCCTCGCACTTGCATGCTCTGCAAGTGCTGGACCACTGAGCTGCACCCTCAGCCCATTTTTTTTTTTTTTTACTTTTTGAGACAGGGTTTCGCTAAGTTACTCAGACTGCCTCTGGTCTCCAACTTGCCATCCTCCTGCCTCCACCTCCCAAGACGCTGGGATGACAGGCGAGCGCCACCGCACCCGGCTAGCACAGGGAATTTTGACAGTCCCAAACCCATCAGTTACGAGAGGCTTTTACTTCTTTCCTGATACCTCCAAGGTAAATAACAGAACATATGGCTGTGCTGCAGTGCCAGGGAAGCATCCAGAGAATGCCCTACCACAGTGACTCTCAACACTTCCCTGGAGTTGGGAAATGAGGGAGTCCCACTTGTCAGGGCTCTCCCTGCCCATGCTCGCTTGTTTGTTTTCCCGGGAGAGACGCATAATTAGAGCAAGCAGAACAAATGGAACCAAAATGGGTTGCGGGATGCCAGTTCTCCAGGGCTGCAGCCCATGGGGCGTTTCCTGGATGACCCTTTGCCTACCTCTCTCTCTCTTTCTCTCTCTCTCTCTCTCTCTCTCCTCTCCTCTCCTCTCACTCTCCTCTCTTCTCTTTGTCTGTCTCTCTCTCTCTGTCTCTGCCTCTCTCTCTCTCTCTCTCTCTCTCTCTCTCTCTCTCTCTCTCTCTCTCGGGCAGCTCACCTGGAAATTTGTGGCATGTAGTCAACATCCACAAAGTGTACACAGATAGGGTGGCAAAGCTGAGCTTATTCTGTTGGCCTCTAACCCTCTCCTTGTCCCCCAACTCCTGCCTGTCTTCCCCATGTCACCTTTGCGCCGCCTCTCCTTTAGCTTCTGATACAGATAACATTTGAGAAAGCCCCGCTGCTTCCGATGCCATATTTCTTCAGCCTACCTCTCCCTCTGCTCCTGCTGCCAGGCTCCCAGTTCATCGTTCTGAGCCCCAGCTTATTGGAGTAATTGCTCACCAGGTCCCCTGGCTTCCTGCCTCTCTGACTTGCAGTCTGCCCCGCACTCAAGTCTCCCAGCTGCTCTCCAGGGACAGTGCCACTCCATTCCTGAAGAACCCACATAAGTCTAACCCTTCTTCGTGAGATTCCAGGCTCGCCTACTCACCAAACTAGTTCTCTCTACTCCCCGGTGGGCAACAACAGCAAGACATAATCGTCATGGCCTCTGGTGCAGCTTTTATGAGCTCTTTATAAGCGAGTGATTATTATAATCTGCTAATTTTACATCCTGCACAGAAAGAAAGACGGAGCACAAGAAAGAGGAAATCTTTGTTGCATGACTAACCTTGGCAAAGGTCTTTCCTGGCACCAGCCAAAGAGTGCTTCTTTCTAAGACCGTTTTGTTCTCAACTTAATAATGTGTCTGTTTCACTTTGGTCTGGGACCCTAATGAAGGGCTGTGAGCATTTCCCAGGGGCGTAGGTGGAGCTTGGTAAAGTGCTGACTCTTCTTGGATAATAGCCACGCTGTGAAACCAGACCATCCAGCTGGGGGCAGCCACCAGGGAATCAAAATGGCAGCTCAGATCTCTCCTCGTTTCTGTGTTTGTTAAAGGCAACCCATTGTTTGCTTCACTTGAAAATCTGTTAATGCATTTCTGTTGAGCAAGGTAAGGCAGCATTTTTATTCATTCATCCCTTGGACTCGGGACGCTGTTCAGCCAATTTCTGTTACACAACATAAATCTGCAGTTGTCAAATAATCCTCAAATACCTTCTACAGCTAATAATTGTTCAAATATGTATGAGCCCCACAGAGGAGATTTATGTTAAGCTGCTTGACAAGGAACAAGAGACAGTGTAGGTCCAGGGGACGTTCTGTTGAAATAAATATTGTCAAGACATCAGTACTTTTATAGCATTTTTTCATAATGGACGTTCACACCTGCTCATTTCCCTAATTATCCCTGAGACTTTTACACTTTCGGAGAGAGAATGGAAATGGAATTTTTTTGAAAGATCAGTAATTTGAAAAATTAGCTGCTATATAAAGAAAAATACATACTCAGGCAGAGCCATTTCTAAAAATACTGTCTCGAGATGGATGCTCCGGGAGAAAGATACTGAGTTGTTATGGCAACTATGATTATAATTACAAAGCTAGAGGGTTTTTCCTGTTCATTACTACGTGGAGATGTGCTAGTTTAAATGGCAGTGTCCTTTGTAATGTCCTCAATCTCATTACTACATAATTACCCATTTCATATTTAATCTTCAACATGTTTGTTCTGACTCCCATACCCTGTACATCTGGTATCTTTTGATAAGCCTTATTCTTAGTGCCTGGGTCCCCCTGCAACTCAGTTTTTCTCCCCCCATCGGCTCTACCCTGCAATTTCATTTTCAGCTTGACCTTCGGGGAAACTTGGGCATGAGCTATTCCATTTGTAAATAAAAAGACACTGTTGTAAAAGCTGTTCAGAAGCCACCCCAACAAATACTTGGGGAGATATTGATCTCAGCATAGCCAGGGGTTGCTGGACGTCCTTAGAGATCTAGCATTTTTGGATTACCTATTAGGTGCAGGACAATTTGAAGATGTGATAATACTTTGCCTCTGGGCTGGTTTTCCTGTGTTTGCACTCTCTGGTCTCTAGCCCTCCTTTGAGGGCCCATGGCTCCCTTTGAGAACAGAGTGCCCTTGGCTTCTAGTTTCTCAATATGGTTGGCCAATGGGAGACACCAGCAGGAGCTAAGAAGGTGAGAGGAGAGAAGGGTCTGGGCATTTCTTCCCCTCCAATCCCCAATGCTCTCATCCTCCTGCCCCCATGGGCCCAAGGGTCCTGCTGCTGGTACCAACTCTGTGCTGCCCTGGAGCCCCAGGCCTGAGCCTAAAGTCACCAGTATCGGGAACCTCAGTATCCCCGTTTTTCCCCTCATCCCTGCCAGGACCTCTGCAATTCATTTACTCACTTCTGGAGTCTGTGTGTACCACCAGCTGGGTCCCTGACTGGTCCAACCTTCTGGAAGCCTTGTTGTTGTTATTGTTAGGTGCCGTCCAGTTGATTCCGACTCATAGCGACCCTATGTACAGCAGATCAAAACACTTCCCGATTCTGTGCCAGGCACACGATCTTATTTATGTTTAAGCCCATTGTTGCAGGCACTGTGTCAATCCATCTGGTGGAGGGTTTTCCTCTTTTGCGTTGACCTGCCACTCTCCCAAACATGATGTCCTTCTCCAGGGATTGATCTCTCCTGACTACATGTCCGAAATATGTAAGACACATTCTGGCCATCCTTGCTTCCAAGGAGCACTCTGGCTGCACTTCTTCTAGGACAGATCTGTTGGTTCTTTTGGCAGTCCATGGTATATTCAATAGTCGTCTCCAGCACCACAATTCAAAAGCATCAATTCTTCTCCTGTCTTCCTTGGCCAGTGTCCAGCTTTCACAACCATATGATGCCACTGAAAATACCATGGCATGAGTCAGACGCACTTTTGCCTTCAATGTGACATCTTTGCTTTTCAATACTCTAAAGAGATCTTTTGCCATAGCTTTTCCTAGGCGTCCTTTGATTTCTTGACTGCTGCTTCCAGTGTCAAAGCCTTGAGAGGTGAATAATTCTGCCCCGTCTTTTAGCTGAGGAAATTAGGAGTGATTGCGTCGCTTGCTGAAGGACACCTAATTAACAAGCAGCTGAGTCTCAAACCTCCAACTGCTCCAGAACTTCGGCCCCCACCACACATGTCACCGTCTCGTGCCAAAGGGAACTCAAGTCCACACAGGGCCCCCAATGCACTCAGGCAGAGTAAGAATGGCACATAAGCCCTCTGCAAAGGTCAGGAATGGGGGCGGTGTCAACCCCCAGTGATTGCTAGTCCCTCCTTTGAACTAGATTGCCTAGGATCTGAGTGCCTCAAATTTAAAAACTCTGGACTCCTCTAGTCCTCTAATGCATGAAGACTAGGAGAGAAAGATCAATAATCTAGAGGAACTCAGTGCAAGAAACCAAGAAGCAAAGCCTAGGAAGAGGCCACCTGTGTTTCCCAGCCCATCACTGCTACGTGCAAAGGCCTGAAGCTCAGACATGCTCCTTTCCATCCATCCCGCCAGAGTCAGGGCTTTCCGGAAGACGCTGCCAAGTGCAGTGGGTCCATGGACTCAGAAAGGCCCAGCCATGCCTGCGGTTCACTGCCGGTCAACCAAACCCCAAACAAAGGGTCTCAGGGAAGTTCCTGCCATGGGAACTCTGGGCCTTCTCCCTACATCAAAACTCACCCAGCTTGATAGCGTTGTTGTTGTTGTTAGGTGCCATCCAGTCAGTATCTGACTCATAGCGACCCTCATAGGGTTTTCAATGGCTGACTCTTTCAGGATTGCCTTGGGAGTGGATTGCCAGGTCCTTCTCCCATTCTTGATAGCATGGAGACTACAAATATAATAAAGTATTGTGGGTCCAATTAATTTGAGTACGTAATAAATTCCTAGAAACAATATAAAATGCCAGAATTGACCCAAGAATAGAGAATCTGAATAGAAATTGAGATAGGAAAGAACCGAGCCAGGAGCAGTGGGGCACGCCTATAATCCCAGTGGCTTGGGAGGCAGAGGCAGGAGGATCGCAAGTTCGAGACCAGAGGCAGTCTGTGTAACTTAGTGAGACCCTGTCTCAAAAAATAAAAAAAAATTTTTAAATAGGTTGGGGGTGCAGTTCAGTGGTCCAGCACTTGCAAAGCATGCAAGTGCGAGGCCCTGGTACAGCCCCCAGTACCACAAAAAAAAAAAAAAAAAAAAAAGAAGAAGAAGAAGAAGAAGAAGAAGTAGGAAAGAACCAATCCTTGTTGTTTACAAAAAGAATTCTAGTTTTTCAGATGAATTTGTCAAACTTAAAAAAAAAAACTAAAATCCTTATCTTAGATTTCTTCCCCCCAGAAAATAGAAAAAGGAGGGAAAGCTATTTAGATTATTTTCTTAGGCTAATGCAACCTTGATTCTAAAACCAGAGAATGAAATTATCAGAAAAGAACATGATAGGCTCATTTCATTATGAATGCGGTCACCAAAAAATCAAAGTCAAATATTAGCTAACGAAATACAGCGAGCGATTTCTACAGATAGGGTATAATCAACGGAATGACCCTACCCTTAAAGGCACAGTCAGGAAACACATTTTTTACCATCATTCCCTCACACCTGAGGATCACTGATGCTTTAGCCTCAGGGTGTAAATTGGATGCAGGGCCCCAGCATTCTCTGATGCTGAGGCACCAAGAGAAGGGCCTGGGAGCATGGAGCGTATTGTTTTCCTGTCACCCGAGGTTTACTCCTCCTTGCCCGAATGAAGGCAAGGTAGCACATCAGGCGATCAACTCTGCCACTAAGAGTCCGTTTCTGTTTCTGAGAAGGTTCATGTTCAAGGTAGAAAACCTGATACATTCGGTAAGCGACACAATTGGCAGCCATGGTCACTGCCCGGATACCGTTCTGAACTCTTTCAAACCTGCACTTCCAAACCCCAGTGGATTCTGTAGGAGGCAAGTTTATCCTGAGCGTGGCCACTGTCCATCCTGAAGGTGAGTGAGAAAGTTGGATTCTGAAGGGCTCAAATCTCATATTTTAATGACTAAGCCCCTTCCCAAGGGAGGGACGAGTAGTGGCCAGGTTTTAGAATATGTATCACACAGGTGCCTGCAGCCATAGCCCTGTGGCATCCGATCCGTTCAGATCTGGGAAGCTAAGCAGGTTAGGGCCTGGTTAGTACTTGGATGGGAGACCACCTGGGAACACCAGGTGCTGTAGACTTGGGGAAGGACCTGGCAACACAGTCCCCAAAATCAACCCACCATTGAAAACTCTATGAACAGCAGAGAAACAGTGACAATAGTGTTTAGCCTGTTGTATGTAAGGTCGCTATGAGTCGGATACCAACTCGATGGTACCTAACAACAACAACAACAACAACATCACACAGGCAGGTTACCCGGGGCATCAGACCATTGCAGGCTCGAGTTCTGGCATCCTGACTCCTCCACACTAGCTGTGCATCCTGCAGTGGGCATGACTGCAGCCCCGAAGTGGGGTACCCTATCCTGACCTGGTAAAAAAATTATGGCAAGGGGCCAGGCACAATGGCACACACCTGTCATCCCAGCAACTTGGGAGGCTGAAGCAGGAGGCCCGTGAGTTCAAGGCCAGAGGCAGCCTGCACAACGTAGCAAGATGCTGCCTCAAGATAAAAAACAAAACAAAAAAAAAAAATTCAAAAGGGGGTTGAGGGTGCATGTCAGTGGCAGAGCTCTAGAAAAGTATTCACGAGGTTCTGGGTTTCAAGTCCCCAGTACCGGGGAAAAAAATTCTGGTGAGACTTTAATGCATAACACACACGTGTAAGTCTTGGCACATAGGATCTTAGTCTCAGGGCTTATATGTGTTGAACACAGCAGATGCCCAATAAAAATCATGCACCAAAATGGACTTTCCAAGTCCCCATCACCAGGACTGCACTTCCTCAGAGCGCCCCTCCTGGGGACTGGGGGCATCACCTCTCCTGTCCTCCTGCCCCTCTCTCCACAGCAGTGCAGGCCACTCCCAGATGTGGAGGGTCTTGCTGCCACCTGAACAGGGGCCTCCCCCTTCCTCATCTCTCAGTGATGGAGCCCTGAGGCTGGGGCAGGGGGTGGGGGGGAAGGGGGGTTGGAATGTGCAGGGGGCCCTGCACTTGGCATGGCCACTTGAAACAGTCTAACAGGTCTCCTGCTCAAAGAAGCGAAAGCTGGAGCCGAACAATTAATTTTCCCCACAGTTGAGAACCATATCATGCTATGGCCAGGAGCAGCCATAGCCTGACGGACACCAGGGATGCCTGGACTTGCAGCTTCCCCGAGGCTCCCTGCAGGGTCCCTGCTGAGTGAGAGGACCCCACCCCAGCCCATGCAGGTCCTCATTCCCTCTGTGCAGGAAGAGAAGGTGGCGTAGGAAGCTACAGGGAAACAGCATGATGAAAGTCAGAATACGTTATTTGCGTTTCAGAGGAAGCATCTTCAATTATTAGATATTTTTTGTGGTACTGTGGGTTGGACCCAGGGCCTCGCGCCTGCATGCTCTGCAAGTGCTGGATCACTGAGTTACACCCTCAGCCCATTTTTTTTCCTTTTAAGACAGGGTCTCGCTAAGTTACACAGACTGCCTCTGGTCTCAAACTTGTGATCCTTCTGCCTCTGCCTCCAGAGCCGCTGGGATTACAGGCGTGCGCCACCGTGCCTGCTCTAGATAAATTATTATATAAATAAAATCCCTTCCATCTTTAGGTCTCAACTGTCATTTCCTCAGTGTGGCCTTTCCCAAAAAGTCTGCCTCAAGCCTCTGCCTTCTCCCCTCATTTCCTGGCTCTGCGCCTCACTCTTTCCTTCCGCTGCCTCACCCCTGCTGGCCTCTCCTGGCTGCTCTGAAGCAGGAATTGGAGACAGGCTGGTGCAGAGGCTAAGTGCGGGGTCCTACAGGGGTCCCCTCGCCTCTCTGTGCCTCCTGTCCTTGCCTGAGGAAGATGAATGAGAACAGCTTCTGGGGCAGGCAGAGTGCTCAGACCAGGTCCTCTCTGTCAGCAAGGCTGTGACAGTACTGCCCCCCTGCTGCCAGCTCCTTGTGCCCTAGTCCCTAAGGCAAGCCCACATCCCCCACAATTCCTAGCACAGGCCAAGTGCTCAGGAAAGGCCAGCACTGGGCTCTCCGAGCTCTGGTCAGGACCCGTGTTTCTGACCTCACCCTGCCCTCTTTCGCTCCTGAGCCCTCTTTCTGGCCATGCTGAGCACCACCTTCTACGCTCAACCTCAGCCCTCCTGCCTTCCCACCCTTGTGTCTATGCTGCGGTCACCATCCCACCCTTCCTTCCAGGTGCCTCAGCCTGAGCCTGTGGTCCCAGCCTCTGGGACCTCCCTGCCCCCCTGCTCATTGGAGGGCCCTAGCAAGACATCACGCCTGTGCCCCTGAAAGGAACCAGCCCCCTGTGCACTCTGAAACTGCCTAAGGGCTCATTTCATGACATACACTGAGCCAGGCAGGTAGCAAGTGACAGGTGTGCACAGAAATGGGGAAGACAGCTGGGTGTGGTGTCATGCCCAGCATCCCAGCGACCTGGGAGGCAGACCAGGAAGATCACACATTCAAAGCCAGAGGCAGCCTGTGTAACTTAGGGAGACCCTGTCTCAAAAGAAAAAATAAAAACGGGCTGGGAGCTAGAGCTCAGGGGTGGAAGTGGCCTGGGTTCAATCTCTAAGTACTGGAAAAGGGAAGGAAGGAAGGAAGGAAGGAAGGAAGGAAGGAAGGAATAAAGGAGGGAGGGAGGGAAGGAAGGGTAGAAGGAAAGAAGGAAGGAAGAAAGGAAGGAAGGAAGGAAGGAAGGAAGAAAGGAATTAAGGAGGGAGAGAGGGAAGGAAGGATAGAAGGAAAGAAGGAAGAAAGGAAAGAAAGGAGGGAGGGAGGGGATCAGGACAGAGCAGGGCTTTGCACTTCCGTTATTGGACGCTTGCATTCTGAACAGACAGGGCCACCCCTCAGCGAGGCTCTTTCCAATGTGAGCCTTATGACAAAGGGACAAAGGGAGTGAAGAAAGAAGCTGAGCAAGGAGACACAGTGTGGGAGCTGAGCCATTGCAGACAAACATCTCTGGATTCCAAGACCCTTTGAGAGCTGCTTGACAGCCCCGCTCTAAAGCCGTGCTGGGAGGCCTAGCTGTGTAAGAGAACCACGCTCCCAGGTGGAGCAGCCAGAGACAGCCACGTGGTTCTGCAGAGGCCATTCTCTGTGCCTTAGCCTTTCAGGGCTCACTGCTTCGTCTGCAAACTGCAGGGTTGGTCAGGTGACCCACGCCTTCCTCCTTCTCTTTCAGCCTCTGAATGTCCCCATCCAGGGCAGAGGCTGCCAATGGCTGAGGGATGGCCCAGCACAGCACACAGGATTCCCTTCGGTCCACCACCTCCCAGCCCGACCTCACCCCAGTTCACCTCCAAACCTCCCCCAGGCTCCTCACCCCACAGGGGGTGCCTTGGGGTTGGGCGGGGGCTCTGTGGGAACTGGCGCCCTCCCCTGAGCCCTGAGACACTCTCTCCACTCTCCAGCCCACCAGCCACGTCCAGCTGCAGAAGTTAAGTCGCATCACCCTGTGGCCCCTGAACCTTGGCTCTGCCACACCCCACAGCTGGCAGCAGCCCCGACAACTCCAGCGGCCAGTCCTGCTGGGTCCTCCTCCTCCCCCTCCCATTCCCACACCTTCACACTCCATTCCAGAAGTCCTCCCCGGAAAGGAAGGGCTAGCTGGGTAGACTATGCACTAACCTCATTGTCTAACCTTATGGAGCCTCAGTTTCCCCATCTGTAAATAGGGCTACTTATGCTGACCCAGCTTTGCAAACTGGGAACACCACACAGACGTCATGCCCAATACAGAGTGGAACTGACTTGCTCCCCCAGCCCACCCACCACAGTCACCTCCCAGCTTCAGAGGATGCAGCACCTTCTGCCCACTGGACAGCCCCAGGATCTTAATGGGTCAGCCGAGCCACCATCCCAAACTCCCCTGCCAGAAGTCACATCAGCCTCACCGGGATGCCCTGAGCTTCTGGGCATGCGTGCAATGACATCGGAATAAAGCTTAGATTAAATCCAGAAGCTGCACCACCTCATAAGGATCAGGCTGCAAAGCCCAGCCATAGAATGCCAGGCCAACAAAGGAATCGTCACTAAGTTCTCCAGCCTGCCACGTGTGCCTCCAACATCCCTGATTGGGTTCCAAAAGACCTAAGATGGCTGGGCCATCCAGCACAGTATTCAAAGCAAACCTCTCCCATTTCCTCAGGATCCAAGCCATTCCTGGGAATTTTCTAGAAGACAGAGAAATAGGGTCCCCAACCACCGAAGACCAGAAGAGGAAAGGCAACCCCCTGAAAGGTACCGGGAGAGAGAACAAGAAGGACATCTCCACTGCTCCCCAGCCAGCTGCCTTCCTAACAAGCACCAGCTCTGGGCTGAATTTCCAGCTGCCCAGCAGCTGCCTAGCAGCTGCCTGGTGGACGGCCACTCCAGGGAGCTCACCTCCAGGATTCGTGACTTTTCACCCTAGAGGCTCAGGGCAAGGAGCCTCACTCAGGCACTGAAGCTGCAGAGGGGGGGGGGGGCAGTTGCTGCAGGGCTTCTCTCTACACAGAGTTTGCAAGGGGCCCCTGTGGGTAGGGTGGGGTAGGGCAGGGCAGGGCCGCCTGCTACCACTGCCAACATGATTTGCTAACGTAATTAAGATGCTGCTGAAAGAGAGAAGGCCTTTCAAATCCCAGCGACTATTTTTAGAGGTCTCCTAATGGAAAACTCTATTCCTTTCAAACGACACAGCTTTCTGTAATTAGAAGCGAGACCATTATTCAAGTCAGATTGTACTCTTTTTCTGAAATTTCTGTGCTCCATATGATGTTATCACGAAAATGGGTTTACCTGGCTGATAACGCTCAGTGTGAGCAGCACCCTGGGCCACGGTGAGCAGGGGGCTTATGGGGTCAGAGATGGTGTCACCACCATAGGTCCCAGGAGGCCCCTGCCTCAGCCCGAGGTGACCCCTACTCTGCAGTTTTCTCTTAGGATTGGCTTCAGGGTTCCCGAGAGCATGGCCACATGTGGACCAGGTTCTAAAACGTTACTTCCATTGTTCCCGCCATAGATTCACAGATACCCTCCTACAGTGTCACCTGGGAGCCATCAAAGAGAGAACGCCGGCTTGGAGCCTGGGGGAGGTTTGGAGGTGAACTGGGGTGAGGTCGGGCTGGGAGGTGGTGGACCAAAGGGAATCCGGTGTGCTGTGCTGGGCCATCCCTCAGCCATTGGCAGCCTCTGCCCTGGATGGGGACATTCAGAGGCTGAAAGAGAAGGAGGAAGGAGTGGGTCACCTGACCAACCCTGCAGTTTGCAGACAGAGCAGCTGAGCCCTGAAAGGCTAAGGCACAGAGAATGGCCTCTGCAGAACCACGTGGCTGTCTCTGGCTGCTCCACCTGGGAGCGTGGTTCTCTTACACAGCTAGGCCTCCCAGCACAGCTTTAGAGCGGGGCTGTCAAGCGGCTTTCAAAGGGTCTTGGAATCCAGAGATGTTTGTCTGCAATGGCTCAGCTCCCAGACTGTGTCACCTTGCTTGGCCTTCTTTCTTCACTCCCTTTGTCCCTTTGTCAGAGAGTGACTGCACTCTGCAAGGGACCAGGGGCACTGGGCGCTAGGCCTCGGTCTCTGGGTTTCTGCGCTCTCAGACCATATATCCTCATCAGGGGAGGTGGGGGCGCAGCATAAACAAGCCAGGACACATGGACTACTTTTGATAAACACTTGAGAAAGAAAAAAGAAGGGAGGGAGAAGGGCCAGGAGGAAGGGCAGGAGGGGAGGGATGGAGGAAGGAAAAGAGAAAAGAAGATGGAGAGAAATGAAAGAGGAAGGGAGGTGGGGAGGGGAGAGGAGAGCGGGGGGTGGGGCAGGAGGGAGAAAAGGGACTCAATGGAAGAGCTTGACAGGGGAAGCCTGCACAAGGACCACATGTGACATCTGAGTGGGAAGTGGGGTGTAAGGGCCTGTCTAGGGGTCACTGCTACCCAGCGGAGGGATGGTGGTGGTTTGGGGTGGGGACAGAGACTGTGGAGAAGGAAAGAAGGGGGAAGACACAAGCCAGCTGGTAGGAGTAGAGCCAGGAGGACATGCTGGTGAGTCTGTAAGTGGAGAAAGGGGAAGGGGAAAACACAGGGCTGGGGTTTGAGCCAGGAACTTCTGTGGGACTAGGACTAGGAAATGAGAGGGCATGAATTCCAGAGGGCAAGCCTGGAACAGCAGCTGCTGACAAGACGCTATAGGCCAAGCGCAGAAACCATCCAGTTTTCAGATGAGCCAGCTCACCCGCAGATTGCTTCACCTGATCGATCGTTCAATCAACAAACGCACACTAGGGCCAGCCCCTGGTCAGGCTTGAGGAACCCCGCTGCAGGCCCTCAACCTGCAGCCTGATAGGAGACGGACATGCAGAGGAGGAGCACCTTCCCAGGAGGTCAAGGTTACAATGGAGGGCTAGGGGCGAGGGAATACAGGGACCACGTGGTCTGTCCTCTTGGGGCACCAGGAATGGCTGTTCAGGCACCAGACAGCTGAGCTGAGTCTTCCAGAGCAGCTGGAGCTGGGCAGCCCCTGTCCACACGTTCAGAGTAGACCGGGCGTTTAAAGAGCCACGAGATGATTAGCAGCACGGGGCATGGGGAAGCTCCCTAGTGGTGTAAACATTCCACATGGTGCTTTGGGCCTGGATCGCATCCATTCATTAAAACCCAGCAAACTATATGCTTAACATCTCACGTGCTGTAGGTGAGTTTCACTATGGTTACATTAGACCATAAATTTAAAAAAAAAAAAAAAAAAAAGACTTAAAACGGGAACCACAGAAAATCCAGGAGGTCTATCATTAATTCTCAAAGTTTAAGTGAACATTTTATTATGGCCTGAAGTGTTGACTTTACCTTTTAAGAGGAAGCTCTGCACTTTGGAGGCTGTGGTTTCAAGCTTTGCACTGGGCTTGGGCACATCCTGCCGTGGGCCTCCTGCACCGTGGTCTCCACACAAGACAACTTGAGGACTGGATTTGTGCATTGTATGCATCAAGCATGTGATAGCAGTTCCCCCTGCCCCGCACCCCCAGCAAAGCCTCCCAAGAGAACGGCACCAGCACGGGCCTCTGGAGCAACAAGTCTCTGGGACCTGTAGGTGGGACTCACCCTTGGCCAGGTCCTCCCTCTCCTGAATTCTCTGTTTCTATAAATTCAGATTGTAGACTACACTAGGCTTCATTTTTTTTTAAAAGCACGTCTTTTGCCAAAGTATTGAACCTGTGTTGAATAAAGTAATTAACCAGTGCCAGGCCCAGGAAGGGAAAGCGGCTCTGTGATGTATGTTCTGCCTGGTCACACTGACAAACAGAACCCTATGCACCTCCGTGTCACCTTTTCTTGCCCTTCGTTTGCCTCTAAATGCCCCCGCCAGCCTACTCAGCTCTGATGCTGCCTAATGGCTCAGTCATCCAAATAGCCCAGACTATTTCTTCCCGTCGTTCAGTACTAAATCTTTGCTGACAAATCCCCAAATGCGGAGGCCAATAGGCAGCCTGCGAAGTCTGAAGTCTGACTCAGATGGAAAACTAATAAAAGCTCCCTCCGGGACGTCTTTCAACAAGTCGTTCCTGTTTCGTGAAATAAGCCAGAGAAGGCGAGACACGAGTGATTGACCATAGCCACACTTCTCTCCCCTGTGAGGTTCTTTGAAAGTGGAGACCGTGGAGGAAATGATTTAGGGGTTCCCCTGTGTCCGGCGAAGGTGTCGGCATGTGGTCACGCACAGGGTCACCTGGAAAGACCGTGGAGCAGTTCTCCGAGGACAATCTCATACACCAAGACTGAGCCCTGCCAGGTGATGCACAAAGAAACAATGATGGCTCCCACAGCGGTGTCCTTAGACCCCACACCTCAGGCCACCAGGGTCACAGCGACCGGCCCACATCTGTGTGCGCTGCACGGGCAGCACTTGAGTCCAGGTGCCAGTGCCAGGTTCAAGTGAAGGGCTTCTCTGCCCGTGCAGGTGGGACTCCCATAGGCCCCTGCAGCAGCAGAGCACCCTGAAAGTCACATCCCCGTGGAGCCCAGCCCCACCATGGGGGCCAGCCCGCACACCTCCCTCATTGCCACTCTGCTCATCGCTGGCCCACCCGTGCCACACAGGGGCCTGGCTCTGAATGCCAGGGTGGGGCCAGGGCTCCTTCAGGCCCTCTCCCTGTGAGGGCTGGGGACCATTGCTGCACACCCATGACCTTGCACACAGAATTCTGCTTCAACTGAATAACCAAGACCTGCACCCCAGCAGAGCCTTTCAGTGTCCTGTCGGCATTAAATGAACCTCATAATACACAGTAGATATTCTGGGGCCTACATCCCTGGGGCCTGCAGCCGTAGCCCTGTGGCATCCGATCCCGTCAGATCTCAGAAGCTAAGCAGGGTCAGACCTGGATGAGAGTACTTGGATGAGAGCCCACCTGGGAACACCAGGTGCTGTAGGCTTGGGAGATAGATCCAGCAACTCACTCTCAAAAATCAATCTGCCATTGAAAACCCTATGAACAGCAGAGAAGCACTGACAATAGTGTTTTCCCTGTTGTACAGAGGGTCGCTATGAGTCGGACACTGACTCGACGGCACCTAACACCACCACCACCGCCACCCCTGGGCTCTGCGCAGGGCCACCTACAGGTGGGGGAGCTCTCCCACTTTATCCCCAGACTCTGGCTTTTTCTCCTACCCACCAGGCTGGCCTCAGCAGGCCTCCAGCAGAGCCCATAGACATAAACCGCAGCCTGGCTCAAAGCCAGTTCCCACATGTACAACGATGAGTTAGAGTGCAGCAGGTGCGCAGCCCAGGTAGAAAGTTTCTCATCCAGCCACCCCAGAGTCCCTCCTCCACCTCTCACTTTGTACCCATTGCCTAGGGCACTACAGCCAAGCACCACAAAGGTGGGGGCTCAAAAACATCCATGCTTACACTGTTACCATTCTGCAGATCAGAAGTCTGAAGTCCAGGTGTCCCCAGGGCCGCTCCCTCCAAAGGCTCAAAGAAAGGACCCTCCTTGCCTCTTGCAGCTTCTGGTAGCCCCAGGGGCTCCTGGCCACCTCCAATCTCACCCATGTCCTCACAGTTTCTCCCATGTCATCTGTTTCAATGTGGCATTCTCCCCATGTGACTGTGGCCAAACTTCCCTCTTCCTATAAGGACCACAGTTAGATTGAGTTAAGCCACTGCCTAATGACTTCATCTTAGCTTTATTACATCTACAAAGACCTGTTTCCAAATAAGGTCACATTCTCAAGTACTGGGGGTGAGAACTTCTGCATATCTTTTTGAGAGACACAATGAACCCCACAACATTTCCCCCAATCCTTCCAGACCAGTGACTCTTTCACTCACTGATGCTTTCAGCTATCAAGTTGTTGTTGTTGTTGTTGTTAGGTGCCGTCGAGTTGTATCCAACTTATAGCGACCCCCATTCGGCTTTCAATGGCTGATTTTTTCAGGATTGCCTTGGGAGTGGATTGCCAGGTCCTTCTCCCATTTTTGTGGTGCTGGGAATCGAACCCAGGACCTCAGAGACTGCAGAGCGGTGCTCTGCCAACTGAGCTAAATCCCAGCCCTCAGCTAGCCTGTAAGCATTTATTATAGTGCATGCACTATGCTAGGTGCTAGGGACTGCAGCCACCAAGGGCTTGAAGTACAGGAGACAAGTCACCAGGGGCTGCTATGAAGTGTGACATGTGGCCACTCCACCTGAGCTCCTGTCCTGGCCTACAGTGTCAATGAAGTTTCTCAGAGGAAACAGCGACAGAGATGAGACCAAGACTGAGTCCTGGTTCTCAGGCAAAGACACTAAGGACAGGAAGATTCCTCCCAGAAGCCAGAGAGGAGGGGCTCCCATCTCCAGGAAACGTCAGATGGTTCAGCCAGGTGGAAACAGACGGCTGGCCAGAGATGGGGCCCAGGAGCCACAGGGGATCCATTCAAGGTCACACAGGCCCTCACAGGTCGCTGGGAAGGCAAGGTCCTCCAGGACATCCATGAACCTTCGATACCAGGGGCGGTTCTTTGAATACCCACTGAAAGCAAGCGCCATGCCCTGCGTCCCCCAGCCCACAGAGGCACGCTTCTCATGCCTGTGGCCAAGAGTCATTGCATTTCCATTTCTCTCCCCAGACCCTGCAGCAAAGGCTGGCCCTGGGGCTCTGTTTCAAAGCCCAAGCCCCTGTCTGCAGACTGGCCCTTCCAAGACATTGCCCCTGGGGCATAGGAGAGGCTGGGCTGGTAGCGATGGTGTGCCCGCAGACAGGGCTTCTTTTCACCTGTGACAGCCTCTTGGGGGCTCCGCACGGGGCGCACCAATTTAGGAAGCCCTGCCAAGGCTCAGGAACACAAACCTAAACACACCTGACCCTGATCCACTCCATGCAATGAAGGGCTCCGGAAGATGGGTAACTAGAGTCCTTCTGAGCCACCAGCAACAGCTATTTCTGCCATTCTGACTTAGCCACAGTCTCAGGCCAGGAAGCACGTTTGGATCTGATGCAAAGCAACATGCTTGCTATTTTGCAGTGTGGTTTCCTTTGCCAGCAGGTGACACTGGGCCATGAAAGAACTGCAGTCCCCGTCGGCTCACCCCTGTCTGTGCGCCCCCAACTCTTGCCAATGCATCTGCGAAACCAGTGCACCGTGATCTCAGGCAGGTGTGGAAGGGCTGCTCTGCCGACAGGGGGCGCAGCTCGGCATCCTGGGGCCCAGCTCCGGAGAGAGGAGAGCTCCCAATGCGGACAGACCCAGTTCCTGCAGGGCCGTAGGACTTCTGCCTCCCCTTGATTCATGACGATAGAGCTTGGCAAAGGCATTCCTGGAAGATTCTGGGCTGGTTGTGTGTATACATAAAATAAGACGCGCCAGGGTATTTTTAGCAGAACATGACTGACAGCTATGTTTATCCAGATAGGAGCAATCAAACCCTGGCTGTTTCGAGTTATACACAGATACAGAGAAGTGGTGCTTTATGCAAATGTGGAGTTGCAGGATAGACAGGGAAAACTAATTCCTTACACTCCAAGTAGCATTTGGTGAATGACAGGATAGAACACATTTCCCCCCACTCCTTGTTCTTTTCCTAATCGCTGTTTAAGTAGCACTGGCATGGAGAAAGAGCACGGGAACTATTGCTTTATAAATGTGTTTATGTGTGTAGGTGGTTATGTGTACATGTCTAAATGAGTATACGTGTGTGTCCAGCATCTTACTCCCTCAAAAGGAATTAAAGATGGCTGACAAAACTACATAATAGAAGTAAAAAAAAAAAAAGGATGAGGAAATCAGGGCAAGTGAGAAGGAAAATGAGGAATAAAAATAGAAGTAAAAAGTAGAGGGAAGGGAGCAAGTGGGTGTGAGGACAGAAAAGAAAGGAAAAGGGGAGGGGGAGGGGGAGGAGCGAGAAAAAGAAGAGAGGAAGTGGGAACAAAAGCTTCTGTTTCCATGGCAACCAACTGGCAGCTCCAGGTCTAGGGAGACAAAGGTCTGGAAGATGCTGAGGACGGACTATGGGACCTGCTGCCCTGGGTACCTTCCAGGCATCGGTCCAGCTTGGGAGGAGCCCCGATCACATACTCTGGAAGCAGCCTTCAGCCCAGCAACAGCAAAACGACCCGACCCTGCGCCACAGCTGATGGGCCCACGTGGGCACCAGTCAACAGCACTGTCTCCTTGGGGACCTGGAGTGCACCCTGAGGGGCAAGCTGCCAGTGTGTGCTGGTGGCTGGGTCTGTGGTATGGATTGCACAAGCTGGGAGGGGCTGTCGCCTGCCCTGTGGATGCAGGAGGCAGGAGAGTGAGACTGGTCAAATCGAAGGTCAAAACCCAACCGTGCTCACCAAGGTCATCTGTGGACTCCCTGAGGCCCACATGACTGACTGTCCACTTCTTGGCCGGTCTCTCAGCACTATGAGCCATTTTGACCCTGGCTTCCTTCCCACCGCTCTGCCATCTTGGATTCCGGAAGCCTCTCTGCCTGGGTCTCCTCTTGCTCCCCTCCCGAGGCCTCCTTGGCCACCTCCCCTTTCCCTCCTGAGATCCGGGGCGGCGCGTGCATAAGTGCTAAGTCTTGGCCCCTCTTCTAGCCTCTGCCATTCCTTCTCCAGGGGACACCGGGACACCGTCCATTCCTGTGGCTTTGTCTAACACTCACACAAACGTGTCCCTCTGCGGCCCCTAGCACCTCCCCGAGCTCCTGGTCTGTCCATCCCACAGTCCCTAATTGTTGTTGTTGTTGTTAGGTGCCATCGAGTCAGTATCTGACTCATAGCGACCCTGCATACAACAGACGAAACGCTATTGTCAGTGCTTCTCTGCTGTTCATAGGGTTTTCAATGGCGGATTGATTTTTGGGAGTGGGTTGCTGGGTCCGTTTCCCCAGCCTATAGCACCCGGTGTTCCCAGGTGGTCTACCATCCAAGTACGAACCAGGCTGACCCTCCTTAACTTCCGAGATCTGACAGGATCAGA
This sequence comes from Pedetes capensis, assembly GCA_007922755.1. Classification (NCBI taxonomy): domain Eukaryota; kingdom Metazoa; phylum Chordata; class Mammalia; order Rodentia; family Pedetidae; genus Pedetes; species Pedetes capensis. The sequence continues at coordinate 89,471 of VMDO01005785.1, read as the reverse complement.
CGCCACAGGGCTATAGCTGCAGTCCTTAATACCTGTACTGAAATGTCACATCAGTGCCCCAACTGAAGCTGAAAGGCAACTTCTTGGTTTTCTCCCTCAAATCTGTTTCCCTCCTCTCTGAGCCAAGGCCACCATCCTCTGCCTGGATGATCACTTATGTCAGAAACCTTTTGTCCCGACCTCATTCTTCCCTCACCACCCCAGCATGGCATCTACTGTGTGCTGTGTAGCCCCATTGTCTAGGATACCCTGCAAATCTGCTTCTCTTACGCTCTAATACCCCACGCTCACGCAGGCCACCACTAGACCCAACTGGATTTGCTCAACAGCCTCCAAACTCCTCCTCACTTCCATGCTGGCTCTCCCCAGGTTGATGAGAAACAGGGAATGTAACCTCCTTTCCAAGAGCCTTGGGTTAGACCTGCTCTGGCCCTGTCTCCCTCCAACAGTCCCTCAGGTCCCCTCCCACGAGCACCCTTCAGTTTCCAGAGTATGTGGACTCTTTCCTGGCTTGGGGTCTTTGCACTATTTGTCCGGCTGAACGGTCTTTGTCCCACCCTGTGTGCACTCGCTCGTTCCACCGACATCCCTCCCTGTGCGCCATTGCGTTAGGAAGCCCTCTCTACCCAGAACACCTTCCTGTTGCTGTCCACCCCACCTACCTGCTCTTCCCTTCCCAGCACTTGACACAACTAGCAAGCTTGCATTCCTCTGTTGCCTTTGGTGATGTCAAGGGGGGCTCCCTGAGGACAGGACTGCATCCGATTTACCCCATTATGTCCTTAGAATGGATCCATGGCACATAGCCAGGAAGTATTACTTTGAATGTGTTGTTGCTGTTAGGTGCCGTCGAGCCGGGTCTGACTCATAGCGCCCCTCATAGGGTTTTCAGTGGCTGATTGTTTCAGGATTGCCCTGGTTGTAGACTGCCACGTCCTTCTCCCACGTTGAAAGTAAGCAGAGAGAATTCGATGAGAGACAATGTGTCCTCTGAGCATCCCAGTTCCTGGTCTCAGCCGCTCAGGAGGCAGCCATGTACCTGCAGTCTTGGGTTCCCACCAAATGCTCTTGGAGTGTTCCAGCAAAGTGTTCCACTGCCCTTGAGCAATGCTCTGCCCTGGACCAGGCACCTGGAATGTGCCTTCTGGGAAACCAGCACCAGCTCTGAAAGCCAGTGGAGGGAGGCCAGGGTGCATGGCTTAAGTCTGACCCTCTTCTCAGGCTTGGGGTTCAATGCTGTACCTATGGTGTGAGAGAGAAGAGTACTCAGGAGAACCCCAGTTACTACAGGAGGGGAGCATCTGAGCCACGCAGGATCCCAGCCCTAGGGCTGCTACGCTGGCCACTGAGTCGTGTCCCAGGGGGCTGAGGATGAGATGTCACTATTCAAGTGATCAGAGGCGGAATCCATGGAGTGGGAATAAGCAACCTGGGGTAGAAAAACTGCTCGGTACCAGCAAGCTATTCTATAGAAGGCTCCAGATTGTTCTGGGCTTCTAGGGGCAAGTCTACAAGATTGAGACAGCCAGAGCCATTGAGTCACTTGGGTCAATGTCCCCACTTCCCTCTCCCCCATACACACACCAACTAATTATGACAGGAAGGGCAGTTCTCCCTCCAGAGTCCCAGGTGTTCCTGCCAACTGCCATTGACCATTTTTCTTGGACTGTATCAAAAACTCTCCTCTGAGGGTGGCTGAGCTCCCTTGTTGTTGTTGTTATTAGGTACTGTCCAGTCGGTATCCGACTCATAGTGACCCTCGTAGGGTTTTCAATGGCTGACTGTTCTGGGATTGCCTTGGGAGTGGATTGCCAGGCCCTTCTCCCATTTTTGGGGTGCTGGGAATTGAACTCGGGACCTCAGAGACTGCAGCGCAGCGCTCTACCAACTGAGCTAAATCCCAGCCCTAAGGTCCCTAGATGCACAAATTCCCACGAGTGCCTCTGATCCTCCTTAAGCAGAAGTTCCTCGAGGGCAGCAGCCTTGGGACCCTCCATCCCCAGCCTGGCAAACAGTAGGCATCAGATTAAGGTTCGTTGGCTTCATCTGGCTCAGTTCGCTCAGTGGTGCCTTCCAGCCCTCTGGTTCAGGCTGCATTCTGCCATTTGATTCTCCTCTTGGTTCCTGTTGCTTGCTGGGTGGAGTGGGTAGGGAGGAAGTGTAACAGATGGAAAAAGTGGGGGGACAAGCAGGAGACAAGTACGGGGGCTGGGGCTGGCCCTGGGGTTCTGGAGACTGAGCGAGGCTGCGTGGAGGTGCAGACATTCCGAAGGAGCCCAGGGCAGGGCTGGAGGGAGCAGGAGATGAAGATGGATCTATACAGTCACCAGATGCCCAAACACTCAGCATGTTGCTGAGCCTCCCCAGAACAGCTCTCTGAAGAGGCCAGCAACAAAGATCCTTAATTCCATCTCTAATTAAGGATCGGCTTTGAAGGGCTCAGGCGCAGGAAGGAAAGTTCCAATGACTAACATTTTAGTATCATTAAAAATAATGAAATCACAGAGTCATTTCTTACACCCAGCCTGTACTTTTCGCAGCACTTTCAAAAGGAAACATTGCAAAGGCATCAGGGAGCTGGAGGGAGCTGCAGGCAGAAGCAGACAGAACTTCCAGCCACTCTGGCCTTCGCAGCCCGTTGGACGTTTTCCTGCTATTTTCTACGCATAATAGTAGACATACTGCCTCAGGTCGTAATGGCACCCTTCCTCCCTAACAACCAAATGTGCTCTCACGGACGTGCTCTTTGTGTCTGCTGAGGAGGGGAGAAGGATTCCCAGCTCCATTTGATGGAAGTGGTAATTGCAAGGTAGCGCCTGAGCAGTAATTCCCTCCAGTGGCCACCATGCCAGGCACTGAGTTTTCATACCTTGTCAGCTATACCCCTGCACAATCATCAGAGGCCCGAGCCAGATTCAAACCTGGGCAGTCTAAGAACGCTTAGGCTTAAACACTGCTGTGTTACTTGCTCAACAAGTACCTATTGTACATCTGCCCTGTGCCAGGCACAAAGCGGGCTGCTGGGATACAATGGCACATGGGAGAGACAGACCCCGTCCTGGTGGGATGACATTATAATATTATGGAACGCAAAACAAGCTATGAAGAGGCTAAAGCAGGGTGATATAATCAAGGGTCTATGCAGATGCTGGAAGGGTCAGGTGCTTCTTGAGGAGTTGAATAACAAGAAGGACCTGTTTGCAAGAAACTATGGTATTCCAGGCCGAAGAAAACATAGGAATCTATGTTATTTGGCTCAATAATTCTGTTGTAAGACAATTCTTGATACAGAAACAGATATTCACTGCTTCTTTGTAATAATTAAAATAGAAATGACTTAAAATCCCATAGGAGAAAATTTCATGGAATCATGACACATGTGCTTGATGAAATACTATGCAGTCATGAAAAATAAGTTGGCAGGCTCTGATTCTAACTAGGAATTATATCCCACCCTATCTCAGCCACTGATTACAACTAAAACCCCGGGACAGACTATATAAAATAACTATCTGAGGACTGTGAAAATAAATAATAACAGGTAGAATGGGGAGGGACATCAAAATTAGGAACAATGCACACATGGAAGTGGGATTTCTGGGTCCCCACCTTGTATTTCCTGACTAAGATACTATGACAGCCAAACTCTGGAACTGTGCAACAGATGTGGACAGAATAAGTTCCAAGAGATCTCTCTCTCTCTCTCGAGATCTACCTCTCTCTCTCTCTCTCTCTCTCTCTCTCTCTCTCTCTCTCTCTCTCTCCCCCTTTCCACGGTGAAGGTATGGTCCCCTGGCTTTCCAGTTTCCTCTTTTTACCTTCCCAGCCCTACCCCAAGGTAAGCCGTAGTCAGGAAGCCAGGATCACTTAGCAACAGAGCCCACAGTAGCCATACCTGGTCTTACAATGCTGAGAAAAGTCTTTCCTCTGATGAGGGTAGCTTGGAAACACAGTCCCTATGGGCTAAAGGGTGAGGTAGAAAATGTTCCTATTATTTCCCTCTCTCTTCCCTAAGTTGCTTTGTCTCAAGGTAGACCAAGTTGACAGGAACTGTACAAAAACACAAGGAAGTTAAAAATCCAAATTTCCAGTCAAAGTACCAGGAGGAGGGGCACCTGAGAACAGGAAATATGGGAGGAATCTGGAGGAGGACACTGGAGATAGAGGGCTTTTACACCAGGCCTTGAGCTTCCAGGATCACCTCTGAGCTGCGTGTGCAGCTGACACAGAGCAGCATACATAAAGCTTTCAGAGCTCGACTCCAGGATGACCATCGCCAGGTCTCAGCCTGGCCCCTGGGTGGAGCCCAGGCATAGCCAAAAAGCACCGCAAACACCTTGAAATTAAACTCAGGCTGAAAGTGCAGTCTGTGGGAAATGCATGGGGACTAACTTGAACCAGATTGACTGCAGCTAAGACAAAACACAACAAAGAAATCAACACTTACCAGAGGATTCAACAGCAACCAGAGACTCATAACATAGTATTCAAAATACCTCAACATATAAAGAATTAGAAAAACCTCAGGAGCTCTCAAAGGAAGAGATACTCAATATATAGTAACCACAGCATGACTCAGACATTGGAGTTATCAAAGAGTTTAAAGTGGTTTGGCAATTACATTCCAGAAAGTAAAGATGAACCCTCTTGAAACAAATAGAAAGTTAAAAGTTTTCAGCGACAAAATTGAACCAATAAAAAAGAACCAAGTGGAAAATTTTTAAACTGAAAATTATAATAGTAGAATGTTTTAAAAGAAGTTACTAGACAGGGACAATAACAGAATGGAGTCAGTTAATTTTAAAATAGATCAGTAGAAATTATCTACCAACAAACAGAAAAAAGGTTGGAAAAAAACTTGACACAGCCTTAGAGTTCTGTGGAACCATAGCAAAAGTCTAATCTCTATGTCGTTGAAGAGTGTGAATCAAAAAATTAAAAAAAAATAGTCTTAAAACCTCCCAAATTTAGCAAAAGACATAAATTTACGGATTAGAGGAACTCAGAAAACCTCAAGAAAAATAACATCAACAGAAATCCAGGACAAGTTATCATCAAACTATTGAGAGCCAAAGTTAAAGAACAAATCTTGAAATCTGTCAGAGAATAGTGATGGATTACACGCAGGGGGCAACAATTTGGATGACTGCAGATTTGTCACCAGAAATCATGGCAATCAGAAGGTAGTTGAAAATGAGTTTTCAAGTTCTCAAAGACAAGAATCTTAGAATCTAATAAAAATTTTCTTTAAGAATGAAAGTGAAATTAAGACATACTCAGCTAAAGGAAAACCAAGAGAATTTATTACCAGTAACACATAGATTTTTTTTAGAATAAAAAATACAAAATTGTTTTACAGAAGGTTTGTGGCAACTCTGAAAAATTTGTATGACCTAATGTTTGAAAAGGGGGCTGGGATTTAGCTCAGTTAATAGAGCACTGCACTGCAGTCTCTGAGGTCCCGAGTTCAATTCCCAGCACCACAAAAATGGGAGAACGGCCTGGCAATCCACTCCCAAGGCAATCCCCCAAAAAACAGTCAGCCATTGAAAACCCTATAAGGGTCGCTATGAGTTGGATACAGACTCGACGGCACCTAACAACAACAACAATGTTTTAAAAGGGGGCTGGGATTTAGCTCAGTTGGTAGAGCGCTGCGCTGCAGTCTCTGAGGTACCAAGTTCAATTCCCAGCACCACAAAAATGGGAGAAGGACCTGGCAATCCACTCCCCAGGCAATCCCATAACAGTCAGCCATTGAAAACCCTATAAGGGTCACTATGAGTTGGATACCTACTCGATGGCACCTAACAACAACAACGTTTTAAAAAGTTATGATTCTGCGGCTGGAGGTGCAGTTCAGGAGTAGAACACTTACAAAGCATGGTTGAGGCCCTAGTTTCAGTTCCCCAATACTGGAAAAAAAAATCATGATTCTGAATTCTAAAAACCCTATGATAGCAGTTATGCCCAAAATATTATTTAAAGAGAAAAAACTAAATAGAAATAAAATAAAATGCTATTTGTGATGTCTTTGGATAATAGAACTCTTAGTAATTTTCCTCTTCATCTTATTTTTCTATGTTTTCCAAAAGGTCGTTGGATAATCAATTATTTTTATAGCATCTAAAAATTACTTCTGCCAGGTGTGGTGGCATGTGCCTATAATCCTAGCACTCAGGAGGCTGAGGCAGTAGGATTGCAAGTTCAAGGCTAGCCTGGGCAATATTGCAAGAATCTACTCAAAAACCAAAACAATAACAATAACAAATTATTTATAAATGCAATGGCTAGTTAAGAAAAAGGTATCTCTAAACTTCAGTACAAGAAAAATAAACAGGTTTATGATTGAATATTTCTTTCTAGAGAAGAGAGGTATAAGAGGATCTACGAAATGAAAGAAAATAGTCAACTCTATCAGCTTTAACTCATTTTCATTTGGTTGGTTCCAATTAAATAAGATAACTGAGATTTTCTAAAAGATACTTGAAGTTCAAAAATCATTAAACATTATAGATTTAGCTTGTCTGTGAGTTCTTAATTCTGTTTGTTGTTGTTGTTAGGTGTCGTCAAGTCAGTATCCGACTCATAGCGACCCTCATAGGGTTTTCAATGGCAGACTATTTCAGGATTGCCAGGTCCTTCTCCCTAATTCTGTTTACATAGAGAAAAAAGCATGGCAAAGAATCTTCCAAGATGGTAACAGCCAACACTATCCCATGACTGATGTTGTTGTTGTTGTTAGGTGCCGTCGAGTCGGTATCCGACTCATAGCGACCCTCTGTATAACAGGGGAAACACTATTGTCAGTGCTTCTCTGCTGTTCATAGGGTTTTCAATGGCAGATTGATTTTTGGGAGGGGGTTGCCAGGTCCTTCTCCCAAGCCTACAGTACCTGGTGATCCCAGTGGTCTCCCATCCAGGTACTAACCAGGCCCGACCCTGCTTAGCTTCTGAGATCTGACGGGATCAGATTCCACAGGGCTACAGCTGCAGGCGCATGACTGATAGAATCATTCACTTAAAAGAAGGAAGGAAGGAAGGAAGGAAGGAAGGAAGGTAGGAAGGAAGGAAGAAAAGAAGGACCTCAAATAGCAAAAGCAGTTGTAAAAACTTAAGGAACTCTCTGTGCAGGCGACCAGGAAATCTGATTGCCACCATCCCAAAAGACAAAGAATAAAGACAACTTACAAATACACATGAGCTCAGGCTCCACATAACAAAAGAGGCTCATATGTAAATGGCCTGTTGTTGTTGTTGTTGTTAGGTGCCATCAAGTCAATGGCTGACTGTTTCGGGATTGCCTTGGGAGTGGATTGCCAGGTCCTTCTCCCATTTTTGGGTGCTGGGAATTGAACTTGGGACCTCAGAGACTGCAACGCAGCCCTCTACCCACTGAGCCAAATCCCAGCCCCCCAAAATGGCCTGAGAGCCCAGTATTTCAAGGACTTGCAGGGTGGTGAGGGAAAGGGCCACATATGCCATCCTTAGTCTGCATGGAGAAGAGAAAGCCAGACATCCAGGAAGGTAAAAAGAAACCCAGGAGACGGGTCAGTTCAGTCCCCTGGCAGCTTCCCACTTTGGGCAGGAGAGCAAATTTCTGGCTTAGACCTCTTCCAGGAGAGGAGAGAGAGGAGCTGAAGTCTGAAAACTGTAGTGTGTGTTGTCTGAAACTCTCCCCTTTCCTCTGCTCTCTTCTCCACCCCCCCAATCCTTCCCTGCTCAGTCCTTTGAATCTCTTCCCCATTAAATAAGAATGCCTCTTGTCTTGTGCTAGGATTTTTCAACCTGAGCATTGTGGACATTTGGGGACAGGTATTTCTCTATTGGGGCTGGGATTTAGCTCAGTTGGTAGAGCGCCGCTCTGCAGTCTCTGAAGTCCCAAGTTCAATTCCCAGTACCACAAAAATGGGAGAAGGATGTGGCAGTCCACTCCCAAGGCAATCCCAAAACAACCAGCCATTGAAAACCCTATGAGAGTCACTATGAGTCGGACACGACCCAATGGCACCTAACAACAACCACAAATTTCTCTATTGCAGGGGAAGTTTGGTGTGGATGCTTAGCAGCATCTCTGTCCTCTAACTACCAGATACTAATAGCACCTACACCCCACAGTTGTGACAACCAAAAATATCTCTAGATCTTGCCAAATGTCCCCTGGAGAGCAAAATCAACTTAGTTGAAAACCATTGTCCCACCCATTTTAGAAACTGCATGGACAGTGACTTCTGAAGAAGCAGGAAGCAGGTCCAGCTGTCTTAACCACAGGTGTGGCCACTGAGCCAAACACAACCTAAAGGAATACGTACAAAAAATATGAAGTTCAAGGGCTTCCTTTTCTTTTCTTTTTCAAAGGGGGTTTGTTATCTAGCACAAGCTGGCCCTAAACTCATGATCCTCCTGCCTCCATCTTCCAAGGGCTGGAATGACATGTGTGCCACCACTCCCTGGTAAGATTTTTAAAGATTTGAAAAGGATAAAATTTTGCTGGGCATGATGGTGCACACCTGCAATCCCAGCAGCTCGGGAGGCAGAGGCAGGAGGATCGCAAGTTCAAGACCAGAGGTAGTCTGTGTAACTTAGTGAGACCCCATCTCAAAAAGGAAAAAAAATGGGCTGGGGGTGCAGCTCAGTGGTCCAGCACTTGCAAAGCATGCAAGTGCAAGGCCCTGGGTTCAACCCCCAGGACCACAAAAAAAAAAAAAAGGATAAAAATTTCTGTGGCTATCATACAACTTTACTCTTTTTAAAAATGTATTGCAGTTCATCTTGAGCACATATTTGAGATATTCATTTAGTCCTTCAAGCAGCACTGACTCAGCATGTTCCAATGCTCCTCGCTCAGAGGTAGCTGGCCACTTGTGTCTGCAGAACATCTCCCCCATTTGCATAAGCAAACATAAGACCTGAAAGCCTATAAACAGTACTTTGCCTCACCATGTCTCACAACATCTCTGATGACTGAAATTAAACTCTTCAAAGAAAGGGAGACTTAGAGACGTGAGAGAACTTTCCCAAGGGAGTGGCACTGGGGGATGGAGAAGAGAGTTCCTCTCTACGGAATGTCACCAGCTGCAGAGGCAGAAGAGACGGGAGTGCTCCATGTCACGAATCCCCATGTCATGGCTGAGTCAGTTCAGAATCAACATTAGGTGACAAGCTGTTGGGAAACAGGATGTTCACACGTGCCACTGTGTCACTCCAAAGAAGCCTGTGTCCTCGCAAGGGGCTAAGCGAGCTCCGCATGCAGCATCTCACTTCCAGTGATCACACCGCCAACTGGGGCACCGTGCAATGCCAGGAAGGGCAAAGTACCCACCCTCACCTATAATACACTTGCCAAAGAAATGGAACCAAGCCTCTAAACCAAAGAGCCGGCTCACAGGAACTACAGAGGACAGAAGACGTGTAAAACAGGCACAGGAACACGATAAGAGAAATCAATGGCAAGCCAATTTGGCAATGTCTGGAGACAAGAACTCAATGTGGGGCACTGTGAAAGACACCTACCTGACCTGCACTCTTCAGAAACTGTCATGGAAAAAAACATGGAAGGAACATTCTAGATTTTAAAAGATTTAAAACATAACAACCAAATTCACTGTGTGTGTGTGAATTAGATTCTGGTTTTTGAAAACTGACATAAAGGCAGGGCACGGTGGTCCACACCTGTAATCCCAGCGGCTCTGGAGGCGGAGGCAGGAGGATGGCAAGTTCAAGACCAGAGGCAGTCTGTGTAATTTAGCAAGACCCTGTCTCAAAAAGTAAAAAAATGGGCTGGGGTGCAGCTCAGTGGTCCAACACTTGCAGAGCATGCAGGCGCGAGGCCCTGGGTTCAACGCCCAGGACCAAAAAAAAAAAGAAAGAAAGAAAATTGACATGAAGCACATTCTTAAGACAGGGAAGGGTATTTGAACATAAACTTGACATTATATAGTTCAAATAACTATTTTTCAAATATACCAACGGTGGTTGTTGTTGATAGGTATCACTGAGTTGGTATCTGACTCATAGCAGCCCCACGTACAAGAGGCGAAACACTATTGTCAGTGCTTCTCTGCTAGTTATAGGGTTTTCAATGGCTGTTTTTTGGGGAGTGGTTTGCCAAGTCCTTCTCCCAAGCCTACAGCACCTGGTATTTCCAGGTGGTCTCCCATCCAAGGACTAACCAGGTCTGACCCTCCTTAGCATCCAAGATCTGATGGGATCAGACACCATAGTGGTACGGCTGCAGGCATACTAATAGTATTGTGGTTATATAAGTGAAGGGGGGGGAACCCTCTCACTTCCTCTCTGTGCTCTTACACATCCTTCACTGCTGACACTGTCTGCGTGGGTTTTTCACACCAATCATTTCTCCAAATCTCTAGGCACCAACTGGTTGTTCTCCAATTCAGTTGTGACAATATCCACCGTTGTGAGGGCAGAACCCTCAGGCAGTCCCACAGCCACCTCCATTTATGATGCAAATTGCAAAGAGGTCCCCAATTGCCCACACCTGTACCTGACTTGGCTACAAACTTGGGGTTCCTGTGACCCCCTCGTCAGGCTTGATAATTTGATATAATAACGGGCAGAACACAGGGAAACTTACACTTACTGGTTGATCCTGAGTGACATGATAAAGGATCCAGATGGCCAGTGAGAGGAAGAGGTGCGTAGGATGAGATCTGCAAGGGTCCCCAGGGGAAGACTTTTGGTCCCCGTGGAGTTGGGTACCCTCCCTCCCCAGGGCTGAGTTGGCCAACCTGGAAGCTCTGCCAACCTGGAAGCTCTCAGAACCTCACTGCTGTGAGATTTCCTGGATAGCAGTGGGCCAGAGATCTCCATATTTCAAATCACAGCATGTCATCAAGGGAGATCAGCTCCATTCAAAAGCCCCCAAGGCTCTCCCCCGTCACCTAGGAAATTCCAAGGAATGTAGAGCTCTGTGCCAGGAACCAGAGACAGGGACCAAATACACATATGCTTTTATTATGCCACAGTAAGGTAATGTCCTTGTTCCCAGGAGATAAATGCTGAAGGATTAGGATTTGGGGCGAACCATCATAACCATCGTAATTTATTTTCAAATGATTCATAAATATGCACATGTCTACGTATGAATCATCTAAAATATGTATATATCTTATGCATGATGTATGCATGTTATGTTGTTGTTGTTGCTAGGTACCATCGAGTCAATATCTGACACATAGTGACCCTATGTACAATAGGTGAAACACTATTGTCAGTGCTTCTCTGCTGTTCATAGGGTTTTCAATGGCGGATTGATTTTTGGGAGTGGGTTGCCAGGTGTGTCTCCCAAGCCTACAGCACCTGGTGTTCCCAGGCAGTCTCCCATCCAAGTACTAACCGGGCCCGACCCTGCTTAGCTTCCTAGATCTGACGCTATCAGATGCCACAGGGCTGTGGCTGCAGGCATATGCATGATATATGCATATGTCATATACATATATTCACAGGCATATGGAAAGAGAGGCAGAGAGAGACAAATTTGGCAAAATGTTAAACTGAGTCTAGGTGAAGAGCGGAGGTTTTCAATTTCTCTGTCAGTTTGAGAAATTTTGTTAAATGCTAGGGATTCCGGTTGCCATGGTAGGTTCACTAATGCCTCCATTCAGCACGCATGTGACAGACAAGTACTGCTGTCTGCAGCCCAGCACTGTGCTCAGGGCAGGGAGCCACAAGCTCAGCCGGCCAGGGTCCCCGCACTGAAGAAGCCCACCCAAAGGGAAGGGGAAGATATGGCCCCAGAAGCAATTTAAGCTCCAAATGGAATGATTTTTCCACAGCCTCACACATAAGGTTCTAGCAGGGGGAGGCTCAAGCGATGAGCCCTTGGTTTTTTCGTTTTGGGTTTTTCTTGGTTTTTGTTTTGTTTTTCAATTAGCATCACTTTTTAAATAAAGCCTGAGAAGGCAGGCTGGAATGCTTGCCTAGCTCTTCGGCACGTTTCCAGAGCTCATTAAGCGGTGGCGATTATTAGAAGGAAGCATACACACGTATTAATTTTGTTTTCCAGTGAATGAAAGATCATCTTTGTCAGCCTTCGCTAAATCTGCAGAACACATCGGCCGCTTGATTGCTAATTAGTGTACAGGGAGAGAGAGCGGCTTCCACAATAATTTCACAAAATAGAGAGGATGTAATTGAAAGGCATAAATTCTAAAAACACGCTAATTTGTAAACATCCTCTTGGAAATCCTGTGCCTGTGCCAAATATTGTGTAAGCTGTACAGATCCAACAAAACTGGCATCTCCGTCTCTCTGGTATACCATGAGGTGTCCCTGTATTATAGGCTTACCCACGCACACCCAAGGTCGTCCTTTTCTGGTGACCTGTTTAGCTCCTCTATTCATTCAATCAATCAACAAGAATCTCTTTCTTTTCTTTTTCTTTTCTTTTCTTTTTTTCTTTTTCTTTTTCTTTTTTTTTTTTTTTTTTTTTTTTTTTTTTTTTTTTTTTTTTTTTTTTTTTTTTTTTTTTTTTTTTTTTTTTTTTTTTTTTTGTGGTACTGGGGGTTGAACCCAGGGCCTCGCACCTCCATTGCATGCTTTGCAAGTGCTGGACCATTGAGCTGCGCCCCCAGCCCATTTTTTTAACTTTTTTGAAACAGGGTTTCACTAAGTTACACAGACTGCCTGTGGTCTCAAACTTGCGATCCTCCTGCCTCCACCTCCCAAGCCGCTGGGATTACAGGCATGCACCACCACACCCGGCACAAGTATCTAAGTGTCAAGACTCATTCCTAGAAACTAGAGCTATAGCAATGAGCAAACTCAGGAAGCTTCCAGATGTATCCACAATACATTGCAACCACTTCACAGCAGAAATCAAGCTCCAGTTATGCCGAATGCCTTATTTGCATTGATTCTCAATGATATCTCAGTGACATGCAACGCTTCAAAAGTCCAGCAGGACCTCAGGGCTGGCAGGGCCCTGGAGATTCTCAGCCTACTTTCCCTTCTTTAGAGAGGCTGTCCTGGGCAAGCTCCCGGTGGTGGGCCTGTGACAGAAGGAACAGAGGGCAAGCCTAGCGGGGCCTGTGACAGATACATCACATCCTATTGGCCAAAGCAAATCACCAGCCAACCCCAAACCTCAGGCAGTGAATAGTGGGGAGCAATGACCGGGCCTGCCACCGACCAGTCTTGCCATGGGAAGCGATTCCCTCCACCTTTACTTTTCTTGACTCCCATTACCCTTAAGACTTAACTGGGACGTCAGTTCCTCCTTCGAGGAGTCCTTCCTGGTGAGGTAGCCCTTGCTGGGCCCCCCAGTGTCCTGGGCATCCCTCTGCAATGACACCCAGTAGGGCTTATTGGAATCCTCTGCTTGGATGTCTCTGTCCCTCATCCTAAACACCTCCAGTTCTCTCCCAAACATCTTTTTTGCCCTTCATTAGAACTTGGGGAATACTGATTTTTTTCCAGGGCAGTGGATAAAATGGCAGTTGTTGTTGTTAGGTGCCGTCGAGTCATATCAGACTCATAGCGACCCTCATGGGGCTTTCAATGGCTGCTTGTTTTGGGATTGCCTCAGGAGTGGATTGCCATGTCCTTCTCCTATGTTTGCGGTGCTGGGAATCGAACCTGGGACCTCAGAGACTGCAGAGCAGCGCTCTACCAACTGAGCTAAACCCCAACCCCAAAATGGCAGTAGATCCTATTAAAACTATACATCTCCCCTGATTCTCTTTCAGTTAAAGGGGCCATGCAAAATGGCCTGGTATTCTGCAAAGCTTTCTTAAAGGGCAAAGCCCCAGGTACCCTGGCTTCCTTTTGTTTTTGGCCTTTGCTCTTAGTCATTTTTTCCTGCCTGGAACATGAACGTGATGTCTAGAAGTGTGGCAGCCATATTGCTCCCATGAGGACTAAATTCAAATATTAAAGATAGTGTGACACAAAGAAAATAAAGACAGAGTACCCAGTGCTTCAGAGCCACTGCATCAGCCCTGTGCTGCCTTGATCCGGGCTTATTGTTATGTGAAGAAAACTCTAGTTCCTTCAGTCACTGCTGGTTAGTTGTCCTCCGTGTCCCAGTGAAGCACCCCCTGACTCAGAGCTTCTCAGAAAAGGGACAGACCTGCTTCTGTGTTCTCAGACCTGGCACTAGGCCTACGCATGACAGAAGCCCAGGAAATGGTCCTCCATTGACGGGCCCAGACCTTCCAGAGCTATGCTGACCTCACCTGCAGCTGCCTCCACTCCTCTATTCCCAGGCTCCAGCCCCACTCCACGGGGGTCTCCTTGTTCACCCCAAGCTCCACCTCCCCTGTGGCCTGTGCAAGGTCACCTTACCCTCTCAGTAGGAGGCTGGTCTCCCTCCTCCTCCCCAGCATCCCCCTGTGCTCTGCCCTCTGGCGACCCCGGACCTGCAGCGAGTTCCCGAGGGGCCGCATTCTCACCCAGGCAGCGGACGTGGGGACAGTCCCGCCTTCTGGGGTGACTATGGGAACCAAACCACCAAAAACACTGGGACAGCAGAGCTCCCGGGGCCTCCCACAGCCCAGGAGCTGCTCAAAACATGCCATCCCACAACTCATCCAGTCTAACCCATCCAAGCCCAGAGGTCCCAGTCATGCAGTGAGCTCAGGGGAAGCACTCTGCGGGGGTCACACAGCCCGGGGGAAGGTGCTGGAACATGACAAGTCTCCTGCTGGCTAACCTGGCCTTGGTGATCTGAGAGCTTCCTAGCCCACCCGCTGATGGCTTTATGGGTTGGCACATCTGTGGCCCCCCACAATAGGAAGCTGCCAAGCAACAAACAACTCTAAGCAGACACCAGGCAACCTGAGGACCTGGTGTCCCACAGGGCTGGGAGGGTACCTGGAGGCCTCCCCAGAGGTGGCCTCCTTTTGCCCTCTGCCCAGAGTTGCTGCTCACTGCCCTTCTGCTCCCTGACTGAAGTCCCCACCGTTCCTCTTCCCCACCCCACATCCTTGAGGGAAATGCTTCTCAGCCTTCTGCTTTTGTTGGGGATTTTTAAAGCACCCCATAAATAGGGTCCCTCTAACCAGCATGAGGGGCTAACACTCAGGCTACATTCTACTCACTCTTTTATCCCCCCTCATATCGAGTGAGCAAAGATGGCCCCTGACCAGCCTGACCAGCCTCAACTACCTCAATTCTTATTGGCTACCCCTAGCATATCAGTTAAATAACTGCCTCTACCTGGCAGGTATGACAGTTCACTTGCTGTACCTGTGAGGAATCTTCCCTGATTGACTAACACCAGGACACACCCCTCTCCAGGACCCTATATAAGCAGGGCTCCCAGACCACCCTTCACCCTTCACCTCTCATCATCCTTCAACTGCTACCTGGACCCCATCACCTTGATCCAGCACTCCCCAATCCAGCGGAAGATCTCCAAGCAAACCAACGTGTCAAGACCAGGGACCCGAAGGCTACAAGCAAGCCATGAAGAGCCTCCCAATTCCTCCCATCCTTGGGAAGGAGGGAGGCAGAGAAGGCAAACTCCGAGAGTCAAGACTACTGGACCTCCAGCCCAGTGGAACACCAGCAGCTGTAGCTGTGCCTTTAAGGCTGAGCTGTTCCACCAGTGAGCCTGCAGCATTCTATGCTGCAGGCTTAGAGCTAGCACTTGTGCACTTGACAGGGCCTGCTTGCTGGTTACACCCCACTTGGGGAGTAACCCAATAAACTTCCCTCTCCTGTTTCCTGCAGAAGGTCTCCCCAGGTCCTTCTTTGGCGCCTCCAGCCACTACACCAACCCGGTCCAATGGGTCCCCGATACCCACTTGGTGTCAGTGCAAGGCTCTGCTGGGCCTGAGCCAAACCCCCAGATGCTTTCTCATGGTAAAGTGGCACCTGCAAGTAGCCTGCTGCCCAAGACCACCAGCTTCGCTGAGAGCCCAGAGGGTAAGCTGCCCTCCCAGGGGCAGTGTGCACCCAGAGATGCACCCAGGCACCCCTGCCAGTTCCCAAGCACACCCAAGGACCCCATCTGCAATCACAAGGAAGGAGCAAGAAGTCTGGGACACAGAGCTGGGCCACCAGGTCATCCGCCCACCCCCCAAGGCAGGGCCCCTTTGGTTTGCCCAGAAGCCCCACTGAAGCAAAGGTGAAAAACATCCCTTTAGCCTTGCAGTCCTCCCCACATCGGCCATGTGGGAGAACTGTGGCTGTGCTCCTGGGAAACCCCATTTCTTTTCATTTGCCTGTGGACTCCTCTTTTTTTCCTGTTCTTGTTGTTGTTTTGGTTGGTTTTGTTTTGCTTTGCTTTTGAGACAAAGTCTCGCTGTGTGGCCCAGGCTGGCCTAGAACTTGCCTCAATCCTCCTGCCTCTGCCTCCCCAGTGCTTTCCCAAGGAGCCTGGCTCCCCTCTTACACCCAGCTGCCACCCTGGGGCCTCCTTCTTGCCCCCTTAAATGAAACCCACTGAAAAGGCAGGGTCACAACTGCACACATCGATGCCTTTGTCAGCTTTCTTGGGAAATCCCATGCCTGGGGCACACATAGGACCCGTGGAGGATCCCAGACCCTCCCTGACCCTCCCCGACCCTGCCAACTTGCTTTCTGAGGTGTCCGGTTTGCTCCTCAGCACCTCCTCAGTTGAGGAACCATCCATACAAGCTCTGGGGCGCCTGTTTCCGGAATGCCGTGGTTCTGCTGTTTATCCTGGTCCTGAAGCCTTCCGAAGGCCCCCAGCCCCCTCCTGCCAGGGAGAAGGCTGAGGAGACAGCAGGGGTGTCAGTGCTCCCACGGGGGCCTGGGGGCCCTCTGACGAATCCCAGACACTGCCTCAAAGCAGCCCCCTAGCACCCACAACCAAACAGCCATGTGCCCAGAAGCAGGGTTGACCAGCTACTCAGACCTCCAATTAGGGAGTCGGCATTTGAAAATTCAAACCATGCTTGAGAGCTGCCACGTGCTTTTCATTTCCCTGTTAACCATCAAAGCTGGAAGAAAAAGATTCAGCAAGTGGATCCAACTAGTCACTAAAAAAAAATCTCTCAAAACAATTCACAATGGCATTTCCTGACATGAATTTTAATTGGAGAGTTGAACGTCCGATTGTCACAGGCCTTTCATGTGTACAAAAAAGGGGCAGCCCGAGCAGCCTCCAGAGCATGGCACAGAGCTGGCTCCTCCTCCCTCTGGCCAGCGCGGAGCTGGGTGCAGCTGCGGAACTCACCCACCTCGGATCTACTGGGATCTCCTAATGGTGACCCAGGCTTCTGTGTCTAGTTACGTCCATGCAGACACCCTGGCCATAGGTAATCCCAACAGGGAGTACAAACTAATGCGGCTCTAAAAACATACGGAAGAGACCAACCACCCTAAAGGGCAGAGACCATGGGTGGAAAGGGTCAGAGAGTATGAGAGCCACTATTTGCTGATTAACAAAGGAGAAAAGGAAGTGACAGGATCTTTTTCAAAATGACTCTTTGGACAAGCCAGAGCATATGACACTTCAGTTTCCTGATGAATATGTAGATGTATATGCTAGTGTACACATATGCATATATGTATATGTGTATATATGTAGATGTGTAGATGTACACATGTTGATATAGATGTCTAGATGTATGTTTGGATGTATATGTGTTGGTTTATATGTTTAAGGACATGCATGTATTTAGGTCCTCCACGTGTCGCTTGTCGTGCTGTGGAGGCTTGCATATTGCTGTGGTGCTGAAAGCTATGCCACCAGTGTTTCAGATACCAGCAGGGCCATTTATGGTAGACAGGCTTCAGCTGAGCTTCCTGACTAAGACAGACTAGGGAGAAGGACCTAGCATCCCACTCCCAAAACAATTCGCCATTGAAAACCCTATGAATAGCAGAGAAGCAATGTCAAATATAGTGCCAGAAAATGAGCCCCCCAGTCTGGAAGGCATTCAAGAAACAACTGGGAAAGAGTGGCCTCCTCAAAGTAAAGTCAACCTTAATAACAAGAATGGAGTAAAGCCCCTGGGACCTCCTTTTGCTGGTGTGGCATGACTCAAAAGGAAAAGAAACATAGTAACTGCAACAATGGGCTCAAACATAACAAGATCGTGTGCATGGCACAGTGTTGGGGAGAACAACAACCTAAATACATGTTGCTGTTGTTGGGTGTCATCAAGTTGGGTCTGACTCATAGCAACCCTATGTACAACAGAATGAAACGTTTCCCAACAATGTGCCATGCCCAGCACTATGTCAGTGCTTCTCCACTTTTCATAGGGTTTTCAATGGCTGATTGTTTCTGGATTGTTTCAGGAGAGAGCTGCCAGGTCCTTCTCCCATTTTTGCTGTGCTGGGGATCAGACCCAGGGCCTCAGAGAGAATAGAGTGGTGCTCTACCAACTGAGCTAAACCCCAGCCCTCATATATTCAGGTACAATGCCACAAAGTATTAGCCCTTACCCAAAGAGAGGTCTGTGTTTTGTCCTTGATTCCCTGACGGGTGATTTCTAAGGAATCATACCAGGCAGGAATGCCCTGCCTGGTAAGAGTGTCTAAGTTTACCTGGGGCATGTGGCTATAGGCCACACCATACAGTCTAACAAAGTGGCTTAGAGTGGGAGCTTCAGACCCCCGTGGCATCAGTTCTCCCTCTGGCAGGGCTAGAACGGAGGTCGGCCACTTAGGAAAATCCACATTTCCCTCTTCTTATAACACACTGTTGTTGTTGTTGTTGTTGTTAGGTGCCGTCGAGTCATGTCTGACTCATAGCAACCCTCATAGGGTTTTCAATGGCAGATTGTTTCAGGATTGCCTTGGGAGTGGGTTGCCACATCCTTCTCCCATTTTTGCGGTGCTAGGAATCGAACTTGGGAGCTCAGAGACTGCAGAGTAGCCCTCTACCAATTGAGCTAAATCCCAGCACCTATAACACACTGCTGGGATTTAGCTCAGTTGGTAGAGCGCTGCTCTGCAGTCTCTAAGGTCCTGAGTTCGATTCCTAGCACCACAAAATGGGAGAAGGACGTGGCAACCCACTCCCAAGGCAATCCCGAAACAGTCAGCCATTGAAAACCCTATGAGAGTCGCCATGAGTTGGACTCAACTCGACAGCACCTAACAACAACAACATAACACACTAGTCATACTGTATTTAGATGTAGACTAATCCAGTTTGGGTCTGGGATTTAGCTAAATTGGTAGAGCGCTGCTCTGTAGTCTCTGAGGTCCTGAGTTCAATTCCCAGCACTGCAAAAATGGGAGAAGGACCTGGCAACCCACTCCCAAGGCAGTCCCCAAATAGTCAGCCATTAAAAACCTTATGAGGGTCTCTATGAGTCCAACATGATTTGGTGGCACCTAACAACAAAAACAATCCAGTTTGACTTCATCTTAATCACATTTGCAAAGATCCTATCTTTAAATTAAGTCTCAGCCACAGGCTCTTCTAATGGATATGAACTTAGAGGAGACCCTAGTCAGCCCTGCAGACCCCAGTGAAGAGCTGCACCCTGTGAACCACACTCCAACAGCACCCCTGGTCTCACCTGGACTGTGGGGGAGTAAAAGTGAGCCCTGAGCACCTCTCCCGTGGGAGTCCCCTTGTCCCTGGAAGCCCCCACTCCAGTGGAGGCAGAAGGCTGCCGGCCATCCTGCCTGCTCCCTGTTTCTTCCCAGTGTCTCTGTCCTGGCCACGTGTCCTCTCCCGCTTAGACCTGGCTCTGTCCAAACCCGGACAATTGTGTGGGCTGTGGGCAGGTGTCAGAGAAGGTTTGCTTTGAAATCTCCTTGGGCCTGACACTCAGCCTTCACATTCTGCCAGGCTGGGGCGGGTGGACTTTTCATTATCTAAAACCAGAAGCAGCAGCTGAGGCTGTCCTGAGGCAAAATTGCCAGGCGGGCCCAAGCCAGGTGGGAAGATCCTTGTGTTCTACACGGTCTTCTGCCTCCGCCCCAGCTGCAGCATTTATTAGCAAGCGACTTAACCCATGTCCATTATCCCCTTCTCTGTTGTTGTTGTTGTTAGGTGCCGTGGAGTTGAGTCCGACTCATAGAGACCCTCACAGGGTTTTCATTGGCTGTTTCAGGATTGCCTTGGGAGTGGGTTGCCACGTCCTTCTCCCATTTTGCCATGCTGGGAATCGAACTCAGGACCCTTCTCTGTAAGGGATGGCAATGTGGGTACATGGCTGTCACAGATCCCTGTGCACAGATCACACTCAATTCTGTGAACTCTGAGCTGCGCTATTATGCACAGAGGGAACAAGAAAGTTGACAATGCCTGTCTTGAAGTGTGACCCGTTGCACGGAAAGGCGCATTCAAAGGAGCAAAGCCCTGAGTTCGTAGCGTTTCTGATGTGAGGAGGGCTGGAGCGGAGGCAGCTGCACCATGGCTGGGAATGGCGAACCCAGCACAGGCTGAGAGGTGGGGAGGGCCTGCAGGAGGCGCCTCAGATACCCCGTGGTGCCTGTCCATGCCAGCTCAGCGCAGGACACAGACCTGGGCAGCATGTGCCTCTTGGGAGCCCACTTCTGCTGGCATGACGCTGTCAATGCAAAGACCCAGAAAGTGGAGAAAGAGGCCACAGAAGGAGCTCAAGAGCTCTGGCGGGGAGCAAAAGGGCCTCGGCACTCCCATCCCAGGTCCTCCCTGCCCTTCCCACACTGGCCGGTGAGCGCCCCAGTTTGTATCAGAGGCTTAGGAGCTACGCAGGCAGGCGGTAGGAGCCCAAGGCTGCAAGGTGGGAAGAAAAAGAGCCGACATAAAGGCTGGGTTCAGGGAGGGAGTCTGAGAAAAGATCCACCCTCGCTATGGCCATTGTCACCACCATTGTCCCTCTCGTCACTATCAGCCCTTCCCTGGGCTTCTTCACCTCGCTCCCCAGGGAGGACAGAGCACTCAAGGCTGCAGACGGAGGCTGCTCCCCAGAAGGCTGGGGTGCTTCAATCAGATGAAGAAGCTGGGGCTCAGAGAGGTCAATGACAGCTGAACGGAAGCCAACCTGGGAACTTTGTAAATTCTGAGCACACAGCAATTGCTCCTCTCTGGGCCTCAGCCTTCCTGACAAAGTAAGGGGGAGTCCGGGTGACCCCGAAGCTCCTCTGATATAACTCAGGTTTGGAGGGCAGTGCTAACAGGTGGAGCCTGGACTTGGATCCTAGCCTTGGCCCCAGCACCTACCATCCCGGGGACCTAGGAAAACCACAAGACCCCTGACCTGCCTTCCAGACATGGAAGACGAGGAGGAAGGCTTGGGACCTGCAGTGAGGGTGCTTCCCTGCCATGACGCTGAGGAATCTTTCTGACATCCGGTGAGGTGGAGATCTGGCCCCCAAACTTCTGTCAGCTTGCGTGAATACCAGCTCTCAGCCTTGTCAGAAAAAAAAGCAGAAATCCATTAAAATCCTGGGTTTGTGGAGAGAAATTGTTTCCCCTGGATCTGAGCTGTTTGTTCATTTCCAGGAACCAAATATCCTTCCCTAAGATGAAACTCCCTTCTCCGCAGCCTCCCTGTGATTCCTTGAGGCAGAATTCGCAATTGTTTTTTCTTCCGAGCCTCCCCACTGCTTATCTAGAAGGAAACAAGCTTTTGAAAGAAAGAGACTTAGGCACAGGTTTTTTTGGGTTTTTTTTTGTTTGTTTTTTCAGGGCAAGTTTTTGATTTTCCTAAACTTGCAGGCCAACCTGCTGAGAAGACTAGGGAAGATCCACCCAAAAAGCCATGTCCTGATACCCCACAGACTGACTGTGGTCCTGCCAGAACCCCAAGGACACCCTGTGCAGCTAAGGCAGGGGGCTGGGGAGAGTGGAGGAAGCGTCTTCTCCCTGGTAATTGAATTAGGATTTCATTCTTCCGAGCTCAAAGAAGCATCAACCCAAGCACGCAGAAAAAAATAAATTTCCAGAAAAAGCCAGCCCTTACAAGAGGCCCACGCTTGTCTCTGTCTCTGTTTCTCTCTCTCCCGCTCCTGCCCTCCCTGTGTCTCTGCGTCTCTCTATCGCCTGGTCTCTGTCTCTCCCTCTCTTCCTATCGTCAGTCAGTAGTTCTTGTCCTGCGCTTCCCTGTCCACAGGCGCCATGTGGGAAGCTTGTGAAAATGCAGTCAGTCAGCAGGCGGGGGGTCTGCACTTCTCACAAGCCCCCAGGTGAACAGAGGCCACTCGGGCTCAGCAATAGGAGGGCTCACAAGTGGCAAGGCAGGAGGTGTGGCAGTGGGCAGGGCCAGGCGTGGGCAGCCCCACCCCGGCAGCAGGCTTATTCAGCGTCTCCCAGAACCCAGGTCATGAGATGGCTCCAAACAGCCCCTCCGACCTCTGTCAGAAAAGGAGGGGGCTCCTCCCTGCGTCTGTTTTCTTTTGCTAGACAGGGGCCCATCTCCCCGGAGGCCTCCCAGGAGAGGCCCCCTCACATCTGTTTGGCCAACACTCTGTCATGTCACCCCCTGGGGCTGCGAGGGAACCTGGGCAGGTGCACACGTGGCACAGGGGAGCCAGGGCACCGAGACAGATGTCTTCAGCAAGAAGGAAAGGGGATGGCAGCTGGTCCCAGGCCAGCATTCAGACGCTCCTGTGTTGTCTGGTCTACTGGAGGCAGGAGAGAGACCCTGGGGCCAGGTTCTCAACATGGAGGGGGTTGTGACTGAGGGTGGCAGCCTTCCTCTATGGATGCAGGTAGTGACCCTCCCTGGGGGACACAGGTGACCTAGGGATGTAGGTGAGCTTCAGCCCAGGTGTTTCCATAGCCAAGCCAGAGCTCCAGGCCTGTCAACCCTGCTGCTGAGCGGACAAACAGGCCCAGGAAAGGACGCAGGCAGACCTTGCCCCCTCCGCTAGGAGCAAACGTGTCCTGTTTCCTGGATACCACAGCAGGGACACACAGCTGAGAAGTGTGTCCTCCAGGCCAGGGGACAGCAGTGCCAATTACCCCGTCCCTCAGGCCCCTCAAGTGGTAAGTGTGGGGATCGGAGGCCACGTGTTCTCCTGAAGCCATGTGCGGCACTGGTGGCCAGGGTTGCCATGGCGACGTTTCCTACCTGGGCTGCTGCAGGGAAGGTCGGAAACAGCCCTCAGATACTTAACCCAAACCAGAAAAGCAGCGCAGGGCCAGGCCCAGCAGGTAGGGGGCCGGCAGGCGCAGAGACCCCTCCCTTGGGGCCGCTGGTGGTTTGACCTTCTGGGTCACCCTGGTGGCTCTCAGCAAGGGGATGGGTAAAGATCCCAGCTTTAGAGTCAGACAGTCCCGGGTTCCCATTCCATCTCGCTACTGACCTGCTGGGCAGCCCTGGGCCACTTTTGAGTTGTCTCTGTCTCAGTTTCCTCATCTTCCGAGCAGGGGGAGACAAGCGTGCTCGCAGCATGCAGGATGGTCTGGAATAAATGAAGACTCAGCGCATAGTGCAGGGCCTGGTTCAGAATTGGGGTGGACAGGCTCGGTAGGTAGCATCTCAGAGGAGCAGGGCTGGCTGCGACGTCATCCAGCATAGAGACGAGATGCAGGTACACACAGGAGCCCGGTGCTTCCACCTGGCATGGGAATTCTTGTCCTGGAGCCAGGGTTGTTCCCAGAAGGCCTGTCCAGACCCACCTGGGAAGCTGGCCCATGACCCCGAGCCATGAAGCCGGCTCTCCTTGAGAGCCCTGGTAGACCAGGGGATGGGGGATGGTCACCCTCTTTCCTTCTACCCAGGCAGGGCTGGTGCAGTCATCCCCAGGCCTGGAGTTCATGGAATCAGAGCGAGGAGACTTAGAAGACCTGGACAGGCTGCTTGATGGCCCCTTCTCATCACGGAGACCCCAGCCCCCACCTCAGCATCCGCCACCATCCTGGCTGCAAAGGCCTCCACGGGGCTCAGGAGCCCTGCCCCGGGGTGTGCACTCAGCCCATTCCTGGGCGGCCCAGCCAGGATGCCCAGCCTGCAGCTAGACGTTCCTCCTTCCCTGCGGTGCTGCCCGCACCTGGCCAAGGCCTCTCATTTCACTCATCTCATGACAGATGAGCCCCTGTCCTGACATACAGAGATCCCTAGGATACACCCAGGAGTCCAGCCCGGTGAGGGAGCGTCCAAGCTGGGAACTGTCCCATTTACGCTCTGTGCTGGGTTTGACCACTGCTCTCCGTGGCAGACTTGTCCCCTCACTCCCAAGTTCCCAGGGGACACCTGGATGGCCACCTAGTGAGCATCCGCCTGTCCCAACTGCTTTTCCCTTTCAATGTCCAGCATTGACAGCCACCGTGAACTCTTGGAGGAAAAACCAGCCCATGGCCTTCCAGGATCGTGGATTAGACTGAGATCCCCACGGCACAAGAGCGGGCTCCTCAGAGCCACCAGCAAGCCTGATGCGTCTTCCTGGAGAAGCCACTGTCTTCATGGTGACTATGTGAGTTTCTTAGGGCTGCTGTGACGAAGTACCCCCAACCAGATGGCCTAAAACAACCAATATGCTGGGGGCTCACAGGCCGATAGAAAGGTGTCAGCGAGCCATGCTCCTTCCTTCTGAAGCACTAGGGGAGGAGCCTTCCTTGCCTCTTCCGGCCTCTGGGGGTTCCAGCGGCCCTGTCGTCCCTTGGCTGGCAGCTGCAGCCCTTGTATCTCCACTGTATTATCACTTGGCCTTCTCTCTCCTGTGTCTGCAGCTCTTCCTATAATGACACCAAACATATTGGATTAAGGGCTCACTCTTGACCAGTATGACCTCATCTAAACTTGACTGATTATATCTGCAACAGCCCAATTTGAAATAAGGTCATAGTATACGTACTTGGGGCTGGGATTTAGCTCAGTTGGTAGTACACTGCTCTGCAGTCTCTGAGGTCCAGAGTTTGATTCCCAGCACCTCAAAATGGGAGAAGGATGTGGCAACCCACTCCCAAGGTAATCCCGAAACAGTCAGCCATTGAAAACCCTATGAGGGTCGCTATGAGTCGGACTCGACTGGACGGCACCTAACAACAACAACAACATAGGTACTTGGGATCGGAACGTCAACTTATCTTTTGGGGAACACAATTTGATGTGTACCAATGAGTAATTTTTTATATTAACCCCACCACGGACATTTGAGGGATTAAAATATAAAATTCCCATGGGCTAAAAATCTAAGCCCCTCACTCCCACAGCAGGCTACTGCCGTGTGGCCCCTGAGGATTCCTACCCGCCTCTGCCTTTGGGCTGCTTTGGGAAAGAGCCCAGAGTCTGGGCCAGAAGACTGTCCTCTCCTTTACCTCAGGGGGGCCACGTGCCCTCCCTGAGCCCCACCCCAGGATGAAAGCAGCCCCATCCCGTAGCTCTCAGAGCAGCGGGTGGGACGGGTCTCTTGCGCAAATGTGCTTAGGTCCTTAGGGACCAAAGAAACTGAAAGAATGTGAAACAGACAGAGAGCTACCGGGCAGCCTGCCTAGGTCACCCCTCCAGGGTCACTCTGTCCTCTAGGGGCCTGCTCCTCTCCTTATCTTTGAGCGATTCAGTGGTTTGGCAAGTCACAGAAAACGTAGCCAAGCCGATACCTCTTGTTGGCAGAAGTGCAAACAAATGCTGGGGGGACGTAGTTGCTGACTGTCCCGTGGCTATTGGCCAGCTTTGCCCCAGTTTCTAAATTCATTTTGCACCCCCCCACCCCATTTGCCTGCATCTAGTTCTAAGTCCACGTTGGCATCTCTGCTTGCCTTGAACGTTCTTTCTAACTGGTCTTAGCGTGACTGGTTTCTTCATTCATGATCGGATAAATAAGTGATATGTGTTCACTTCATATCTTATGACAGCCATGGTTTTACCTTTAAAATATTATCCTCTTAACAAAGGCAACAGGGCAACACACGTCCACGGGAAGCTGCAGTGCATGGTCACAGACAACAGCAGCGACAACAATAATAACAGCATCGGGGCTCAGTACCTCAAGGGAATCTCCAGTGCCTCAAAGAACCACTGAGAAGGGGTTTGCCGGCCGTGCAGAATGTGGATGATGAGCAAGCAGCAACGTTTCTGGTGGCCACAGGCTACAGGAAGGCCCAATGCCCCTGCAGGCCCCGTGGAGGCTGCTTCCCAGCCCCTGGAGTACAGAGTGATGAGGTTAGTCTGAAAAATAACAGTCAGGGTCATAAAAGCATCCGGGCTGGCAGTCGAGTGGGGCGACGTGCAGGCCAAGGAGCTGAGGCCAGGGTGCTGGGATGTTGCTGACAGCCCTGGTGCGTGGAAGTCCAGGGCCGAGCCCATGGTGAGGCTGTTTGCAGATGCATCCACCTGCATAGGCAGCCACACCCTCTTGGTCTTCCCTCCAAAAATGGGACGGCAGGAAAAGAGGGTGTGTGCGGTGGGCACTCTGAGCGGCTGGGTCTGTCTGCAGAGCCGAGGCGGGGCAGGACCTTCGTGACATTCTAATGAGAGAACAGCCATGGTCAGCCGCTGCTACTTCCGCTGGGAGCATCCTGCACTGCCCACAGCTTGGGACAGCATGGGCTGGCCCTGCTAATTTAAAACATCAGGTACTCTGTTCACAGGGTTGTGCAAAGGCCCTGGGCCTGCAAGTGAGGCTGTCCTGGGTTCAAGTCCCAACTGTCCCCTTGCTGCTGCATAACTAAAGATGCTTTACTTAATTTCCTCTGTCCACAAAAGGAGAAAGAATGACAATAGCGTGCACCTCGTGAGCTGTGGGAGTTGCCTGGGGACCCCACCTGCAGACCTGCCCACACCTGCTCCTTTTGGTAGAGTGGCAAACAGGTCTGACATAGGCTGTCAAAGCAGAGCACAGGACTCAGCCAACCTCCACGAGCCAAGGCACAAGTGCCACTTCCAGCTGGGACACGGGCTCACTCACTTCTCTGCAGGTCTTTAAACAAGGGGCTCTGAGCAGGTGTGGGATCCTAGCAGCCCACCTCGCCCCTGGTCGGGAGCTGGGAAAGCTAGCTGCTCTCCTAAGGACGGGCTGCGAAGGGTCAGCAAAGAGCCCACCCGGCCCTTCCCTCTTCACCTCCCCAAGTAGACACTTTGCCTCTGGGTAGCATTTCTGGATGGGACACAGTGAGTCTCAGGATGGCTCCCCGGAGTTATTTCTGGAATTTTCTATAACCCCCACTTCCCTTTGGACAACAAACAGAACCCCACTGCCTTCCCAGCATTCCATTCCCACAGGGGAGAAGCAGGTGCTTCCTCCCCCCAGCCCCGTTGAGATGCTTGGCTGGGGTGGGGTGTGGGCTCCACAGAGCAGGTGTGGGGCCCCAGCTGTCCCAGAGAAGCCAGCCGGCCGGCCCGCCTCAGGTCAGTGTGGGCAGCTTGGCCTGTTATCCCAAATGATGGAATTATCTGGCCCCGAAAACTCGCCTCCCTGCTTCTGCCAAATGATGAAAGCGCTAAGCGAAAAACATTGCTGAGAGTCACAGGGAGCGCGGTGTGTCCTGAAGTGACTTCGCCCGCTGCGGCTCCCCCACCTCTTTCCCGTGAGCTCCTGCTCACAGCCCCTGCCTCCAGCAAACCCCGGAATGCAATTCTCGTCCTCGTCTACAAAGGCCACGCTTTCTCTGGAGCTAATTTTCCCCTTTGATAACTATTCCAAAAAGGCAAGGAGAGGCAATACTTTCTTCCTAAAAATGAGGCTTCCAGACTTTGAGCCGTGATGACGCGTAGGCATTGGCAGCTATGAGGAGGGCAGGCATAATATGCTGTCCGTGTGCGACCTCAAGGTACAGGGTCGATGCCTTTACACACCAGGAAGGCCCCTCTCCAGAGCTGTGCCTGGTTTGATTTAGATCCTCCCATTCATCACAGCCCTGGGCTGGGATTTAGCTCAGTTGGTAGAGTGCTGAGCTGCAGTCTCTGAGTTCCTGAGTTCATTTCCCAGCAGCACAAAAATGGGAGAAGGACCTGGCAATCCACTCCCAAGCCAATCCCGAAACAGCCATTGAAAACCCTATGAGGGTCGCTATGAGTCACACACTGACTCGACGGCACCTAACAACAACAATTCATCACAGCCCAGATACCAACGGAATCTCCCCGCTCCACGGACCTGGGTCAGATGTGCACTGACACCTCTCTCGTGCTCTGTGAAGTCCACAGTTCTGAGAGAGCGGGGGAAGAGTCACATTAATGCCCTCAAAGTTCCTCTGACCCTCAGTTTGGGGTGTGTGTCCTCTCCCTCCCCACCCCATGCTGCTGCTCAGGGAGCCAACTCAGACCTCGCCCCTGCAGTTTGTTCGTTCGTTCGTTTGTTTGCTTCCTTATTTTGCGTTACTGGTGGAGTTGAACCCAAGGCCTCACACATACGTTGCAAGCACTCTGCCACTGAACTGCACTCCAGCCCCTTCTTTACTTATCTTGAAATGGGGTCTTGCTAAGTGATGCAGGCTGCCTCTGGCCTGGAACTTGCTATCCCCCTGCCTCAGCCTTCCACGTTGCTGGGGCTACAGGCTGCCTCACCCCTCCCGGCTGACTCTGAAGTTTAAACACACACACACACACACACACACACACACACACACACACACACCACGTATGCGTGGCATTTGTGTACTTAAAGATTGTATGGAGTCGTTGGGAGGGAAGAAGGGCGTACCTGTTCACCAAACAGACTCCACTCTGGGCACGCAGACGGCATTCCGCAGCTGCCCACCAGCCTGGTTTGATCATGGGATCCGCATCGGAGCCAGTGGGAGAGGAACAGAGGTGGAGGAGCCACGGCTACTCCTTGTGCTGGAACGCGCGCTCCTCAGTAATAAAATGGAACAAACTTCGGACACGTGATGCCAGCATGAACCTCAGAATGTGACACTCAGGGAAGGAGAGCCAGAAAGCAGACACCACAGTGGAAGGAGTCCATCAACGTCCAGCCCGGGAGAGGGAGGCAGGGCCTGGCTGCCCCAGGACAGACCCAAGAGGGACAGGAGTGGGCACCAGAGATCCCACGGGGGTGAAAAGGCTCTAAAATAGATTCCTGGTGAAGGTCACATCTCTTGGCAAAGCCAACACAATTGCTGAGTTCCACACTCCAAATGGGTAAACTTGACATTCTGTAAAGTGTCCCTCAATAACATTGTTTAAGAAAAGAAGACATGAGCCGGGCACGGTGGCGCACGCCTGTCATCCTAGCGGCTCGGGAGGTGGAGGCAGGAGGATCGCAAGTCAAGATCAGAGGCAGTCTGCGTAACTTAGCCAGACCCTGTCTCAAAAAGCAAAAAAGGTGGGCTGGAGGTGGCAGCTCAGTGGTCCAACACTTGCACAGCATGCAAGCGTGAGGCCCTGGGTTGAACCTCGAGCACCGCAAAAAAGAAAGAAAGAAAGAAAGAAAGACAAGAAAAAGAAAAACATGAGGTTCCCTTCAGGCCTGCTCTGTGCAGACCTTGCACATGGTCCCCTCCGAGCTCTTCCTAGGTCTCACCTGTCACCATCCTTGACAGATACTTTCTGTGCAACATGGAATCCCCAATCCTCATGAGAGGCAGGGGTTCCCCCTGCCTGGAACCCCTCCCGCCTCCCTTCTTCATGCTACAATTTCCTATTCGCCTTTCAGAGCTCAGTTTAGCATCTCATCCGCTGGAGGCTGCCCTGCCCCTTCCAGTTGGTCCTCCACACCCCTCCAGCACCCATGATGCTCTTGCTCCCCTAATGTCCACAGAACAGCCCAGATAGCTTTGCGTTGTGGCTGCCCTGTGAGCTCCTTCAGGGCGACCCTGCCTCAGATGTGAGGTGAGGTATGGGCTGTCCCTGGGGGAGAGAGTGGAGCGGAAGCAACAGCACAGAGGGCTCCATCTCAGCCAGGAGAGCTAGCCTCCCCTAGCCTCCACTCTATGACCTCCAGCTGGTCTGCTCTGGGATATTGCACCAGGAGAGCCGCCCCTTAAAGGTGTAGAACGAACTTTCTTTTTCTTTCTTTCCTTTCCTTTCCTTCCTTCCTTCTTTTTCCTCCTCCTTCTCTCTCTCTCTCTCTCTCTCTCTCTCTCTCTCTTTCTCTCTTTCTCTCCCTCCCTCTCTCTCTCTCACTCCTTCTCTCTCTCTCTCCCCCACCCCATACCAAGGGGCTGAATCCAGGGCCTCCCACATACTTTGCTTATGCTCTACCACTAAGCTGCACCCTCAGACTCCCTTTTTTATTTTTTATCTTGAGGCCAGGGGGAAACTAGAGCCAAGCCAAAACCCTGAAGCAGGCAGGCAGACCTAAAAGCCAGAGTCAGCATGCAGAAACCAGAGGAAAGACGGCAGATCATTGTTGAGAAAATTCACCGGCCCCTTCGCCTCCCTCCTCACCCTCACTCGTCTCTCTCATCCCAGGGTCAAGGCCACCAATGCCTGCTCACCGCTGGGCTGGCAGGACACACTAATCAGCCGGGTACATTCATCCTGGGATATCCATGGGGTAGCACAGGTTATAAGGGGGGCCCAATGTAAACAATGTGCAGGCCTTGGATTTGACCCGCAAGATCCTCGTATTATAAAGGAACAGTCCTGGGGACAAAGAGCCAAGGGTACGGGTGTCATTTAATCCCCATCTCAGTTGGACACAGTGTCCTCTCCTGAGACAACATGGCGCTTGACCCATGGGGCTGATCACCTCAGACAGCATCGTGTTTGCCCACCAGAGAGCATAAAGCTGCACAGCTCCAGAGATGGCCGTGCGTAGCCCGGGAATCATGGGAGAGCAGGGGGCCTTCACCATGAGGAACGATTCAAAGGCTCCCCATGGGCCTCTCACGGGGGGGTCAGATGCCTAGATTCTTGCTCCAGAAAGCACTCGGCCTTCTGGGTCCACACAGCAAATGCCCACTTGAGGGTTCCGGGCAGGAAGGCTGGGACCTGGTGCAATAGTAACTCAGACGGGGACTGCCCACCGGGAGAACCAGGGAGGAAGCCAGGCGCCTTTTTTGAAAATGCAAAATAGCCAAATTAAAAGGCCTTTTGTTCTACCCTGGGGTTCTAAATGCTGGGCGTGCTTTCTTTAAATGAGAAACAGACCACAAAGGAGGCATTTGTTACACCCGTTACACATAGACAGAACCAGACAAAGTGAAGGAAAAGGCAGAGCGAGGCTGAGCGTCAGGTTCTGCGTTTCATCACTGTCCCTTCAAAGGAGTCCCTCCTGCTGTGCAGAGCAGGTGTTGTCTGCGCTCTCTCAAGTTCTCACAGAGGGGTGAAGGCTCTGCAGATCTCTGGTGCTCCCTTGTTCCCTGCTCCTTTCCTGCCTGCCCCTGCCTTCCCTCGGGACCCACTGAGTCTTCCCTTTTGGTGTTCTCTTGCTCACTAGTTGGAGTGAAAAAAAATAATTGAGGTTAAAGTCAATGCATATACTGATTAAATACAACAGGTGTGGAGTTCGAGGAAATTCTGAGGTTCAAGTGTCTCTGCCACTTACGGCTGTGCAGGTGACATCACCTCTGAGCACCAACTTTCTCATCTGTACAATGGAAACAAGAAAAAGAAAGTGAATTAAGATGATGCCCATGCAGGGACCGCAAGGCTCCTGAATACCTGACATTACACTTTATGGGTTATAAATACTGAGCTGGTCACCGTGGCCAGTGGACTCCATTTCTTGGGGTCAAGTTCAATACTCCTTCTTACAGAAGATTTTAGGGGGCTGGGGCTGGGCTCCCCAGGTACAAAGGAGGTGGCAGCAGATTCTTACTGGGCACTTAGTGTGGTGCCGGCCCCATGTTTGTTACCTTACCTGCCACCCGCATCCCCTGCCCTAGCCCTGAGGCTGCCACTGCCCCTTCCAGCATAAATGGCAGGAACGCAAGCATGCCTGGCTTTGCTCCTGCCCCATAGTCCATCGAGCCTCCTATCCCCACCCCTGCACATCCCTGGCCCCCATCTGGGTCAGCCAGAGCTCTGTGGCATGTGGTTGCAAGCAACAGAGCCCCACCGCCACCATCACCAGCAAGACAACAAAGGGGGATTAGGCATAAAAACCCAGCTACATTATGAACTCTGAGGGCAAGAGAAAAGTCAGGCCTCTAGAAGGACCAGAGCCAGGTAGGCCCTGGGGAACCCAGGAAACCTCTGAACCCATCAGTGCATCCAGGCTGTTATCTGCCAGGAGCTAGGCGTGACATCCAGCACTTCACACGTGCCATCTCAGCGGATTCTCCCACAACCCAGTGCGGCAGATGGACCTGGCTTCATTTCCCAGATGAGAAATTGAGACACGGAGGGCGTGCTTGGCTGGCTCAAGCTCCCGAAACCTGGCAGCTCAGGGGCTGGAATCTGAAGCAGGCAGTCTAGCGCCACTCACTCTGACTGGTCCCAGCCAGGGAGGTGTCCCCAGCTCTAGGCCAATCAGCGTGACTGCGTGGCCTGGAGACTGGGAGAGACAGGCTGTTGGGAGTCAACCCTAAGGACAGGTATTGGGGGGTTTTGAGAGAAGAGGCAGGAAGAGAGCCAGCACGGACCACTCTGCCATCATCCTCTGTGGTCCAGTGGAGAGGCCACCTCCCCCAGGAAGGTGCCCCTCTTCCCAGCCATGGACTGCCATCTCACTCCCTTTACAATATAGCCTGCACACAGGCTCTGTCTCTGCGCCCCCTTGGGCTGTGAGTCCTATGGGAGGGTTTTCCTGCTGGGCTCCCCACACCCAGGCCTTCTCGTCAGGCCTAGGTGTGTGTCCCAGACACTGCCCACGCCTGCGCATGGAGGCCACTCAGTGCAGGAACGAATGGATGGATGAAAGGAGCCCCCACATCCGACCCCCATGTCCGCCCTCAAATTCTCCCTGCTCAGGCTCCAGCTTGCGGGGGGCCCAGCTGGAGACTCCAGGAAGAGAGGGTACCTGGAGGGCTGCTGACCTGGGACAGTCTGACCTCTAGACCACACCTCTGTCCTCAGATACAGAGAGGGCTCAGGAAAGTGGAAATCAGGGAGAAGGAGGGACAGGGGGCCACGGAAGGCCATCTCATTGGGTTGTCCCCCAGGGTTCTGTGGCCAGGTGGGCTCTGAGGATGCAGAGAAGCCCCTTCCTCCAGCGCTGGCCTGGGTCCTGGCCCCAGGGCTCTTCAGCTGCCAAGGCCAACAGCCCAGGCCAACACCACGAAGGAAGCCATGGCCACAAGCACAGGACCCACCTGTTAACAACCCTCTCTCTGTGAGCCCAGTGCCCACTGGGCCCTGGTCAGAAAGCAAGGGGTCCCCACCACCCCGCTAGCCTCCAGTCCATGACCTCCAGCTGGTCTGCTCTGGGATATTGCACCTGGAGGGCAGCCCCTTAAAGGTGTAGAATGAACTAACTTACTTACTTACTTCTCCCCTCCTCCTCCTCTTCCTCCTCCTTCTTCTTCCCCTCTCTCTCTCTCCCTCTCTCTCTCTCTCTCTCTCTCTCTTTCTCTCTCTCTCTCTCTCTCTTTCTCTCTCTCTCTCTCCCCCCCACCCGACCCCATACCAGGGGGCTGAATCCAGAGCCTCCCACATACTTTACAAGTGCTTTGCCACTAAGCTGCACCCTCAGCCCCCTTTTATATTTTTTATCTTGAGACAGGGTCTCTTTAACTTAGGCAGGCTGCCTCTACCCTCGAGCTTGCGATCCTCCTGCCTCCACCTCCCAAGTCGCTGGGACTACAGGTGTGCGCCACCATGCCCGGCTTCTCTCTCTCATTTCTATGAAGCAAACCAGATGGAAAGGAGAAAACACAAAACAAATGTTTAAAGGTTAATGATTTTTATATTGTTTTTTAAAAAAATGCTCATTAAAAGAAATCTAAGCAATATAAAAAGAACAAAGAGATCCTTTCAAAGTTAGAGGGGGGAAAGAATATATAAATAAAAGGACTTGAGTTATTCTATTTTGAAGTGGCCCCACATCTCAGGTTTGATTTCCTGCTATGAAAGCCCAGTAAAATGCCACCTGCCTCTCCCCTCCTCCAGGTGTGGATCCTGGCACCAGTAGTCACACGGGCCAGGTGTATAATACTATAGTCTGTTCTGTAATGGAATGCCACGAGTTGTTAAATCCTGATTCCAGAACAGAGTGGATTCTGTGCCTAGCACTCATCTTTCTTAGCGTGGAGCATTGCTCCTGAGAGCTGTCATTGGATTCTTTGTCGTTCAGTCAAAAGGGCTTTGAGGAAGTCTGCCTGGGCCCCTCCAGGCACTAAGGCATCTGCTGCCTTTGACAGCTGGGTCACATTTCTTTCCCTCCAAACCCTGTAGGCTTTGGCCACCACACTCAGGCACCAATTACCGTGGGGAAATATGTGCTCCGTCTGATTCTGCTTGGCTCTGTTGTACATGGGTCTGTGCCTTTGCCACGGAACAAACAGGGTCACATTTCAGCAGCCATCCTTCTGCGCACCGTTTTCTTTCTGGGGTCCAATGAGCTCTGCTGAGTTGAAGATTCAAGTCTTCCCTCTGGGAAGTTCTTTTATCCCCTGGAATGCCTTTTCTGTTCCATCCGTTCTGTTTTCTTCTTGGGAAATGTCACCCAGTCCTTGCCTTCTGTTGACAATCTCTTCTCTACCATCATTTTTGCATCTCTTTATGCAGGTTTACCTTTGCATGATTTTCTCAAAATTGTATTTTCAGGGTTTTGTTGCTTTGCCCGTGTTGGCCACTCTGTAACGGTATCTTTGTCTCCTTCCGGCATTTCCTGAGCTCTGCAAACTTGCCCTTCTCTCTGTTGTCAAAGACTCTCTTCCTGGAGACTTACTCGGAGCGCTGCTGAGCTCAGGTTTTGGTCCCCTGGGTCCGTCCTGGATTATGAGGGCTCATTTGATCTTTGCTTTTCCATTTTTGAATAATCCCTCTCCAGAAGTACGCCATGCCTCTGAATTTGCACGGACCTCTTTCCCCCTTGGGTTCTGTTTCGTTGCTGGCTTCTTTTCTCTCCTGCTGGGCCTATGCATAGGTTTTATGCTCTTTACCACTAGCTTCAAGGAGCTCAGCTCTCTGGTGACAAAATGGCATGGGTGGGAGTAAAAGAGAAAAGCATCGAATCAAGCCCAGCCTATGCTGGGGCCGTTGTTGTTGTTGTTATTGTTGTTAGGCGCCATCTAGTCGGTGTCTGACTCATAATGACCCTATGTACAACAGGCAAAACACTATTGTCAGTGCTTCTCTGGTGTTCATAAGGTTTTCAGTGGCTGATTTTTTTGGGGAGTGGGTTACCAGGTCCGTCTCCCAAGCCTACAGCACCAAGCCTACAGTGTTCCCAGGCCTACAGCACCAAGCCTACAGTGTTCCCAGGTGGTCTCCCATCCAAGTACTAACCAGGCTGACCCTGCTTAGCTTCCAAGATCTGTCAGGACCCAAAGCCACAGTGGTTCAGCCGCAGGCATGCTGGGGCCATTACTCCTCTCTAAGTCCAGGGCTGGGGAAAGGTGTGATTGTCACGAAGGCCCTTAGGCCACAGCCTCTGAGGCCTGCTCTCTCCTTCCCTCTTTCCCTGCACACTCCCCCGTGGGACTTTCCCCAAGGGAAAACAGCAAAGTGCTGGCAGCTGCCTTTTCTGCTCACCTCCTTGGGCCCACTGAGGCAGGACATCAGGGGAGGCCCAGGTTTGGGATAAGGGACTGATGAGGGGTAGGTAGCATGGGGGAGGGGCAGGGCGCTCTCAGCACTGCCTCACCTGGCTTATGTGTCACCCAGATGAAGGTATCATGTGAGCAACAGAATTTAAGAAGTATTTCTTCCTGGGAGAGGAAAGGGGGCAGAGGAGGAACAAAGAGGAGTGAGGAATGGAGGAGGGGGCGACCTTGGGGTGAACAGCCCAACTTTAATAGTCCTGGAAATAATTATAATAACACCAATAATACCAGAGAATGGTAATAATATAGATGGGCTAGAAAATTCATGTAATAGTACTGATGATGTAAAAAGATAGTTCACTACAGAAAACATTTCCATCTTAAACATAATTGGGACCCAAGGATATATAGAAAAATATTACCATAAAAAGATAAGCAAATGGAAGAGAAGTCTTTGGTGTGTGGGGGGGGACAGGAGGAGGAAGTGCACAAGAGGGTAAGGGGGAACTTATCTGTGTAATGTACAACAAAATGCATATATGGAAATGTCACAATGAAATGCACGTCAGAATGAATCACATTAAGATGTACGTTAAAAATTTCCAACTAAAAAAAAAAGAAGTATTTCATTGGTAATCTTTCCATTTTCTTTGCTTTCTCTTTCTGGCATTTTTCTTCTTCTATAGATAATAGATTTTTCTAATTTGGTCTTCTAATTTTCCCATCTTTTTTTCTCACTTAGCCTCCCCTTTCCTTTTGCTTGTTTGTTTTGGTTTGGTTTTGTTTGTTTTGTTTTTTAAGACAAGGTCTCACTATGTAGCTGTGTAGCCCAGACTGGCCTGGAACTTGCTGTGTAGCCCAGGGTGGCCTCAAACTTGCAGCAATCCTCCTGCCTCAGCCTACCAAGTGCTGGGATGACAGACATGCACCACCACTCCCAGTGGTACTTCCCTTGATTTTTAATTTCCTGCTATCCTATTTTTAATCTCCAAGAGTTCTTTTTGTTATCTGCAAATTCCCTTTCTTTAGCCAAGCATGGTGGCACATGCCTGTAATCCAGCAGAAGGATTGTGAGGTGGAGGCCAGACGCAGCCTGAGTAATTTAGCAAGACCTCGGTGCAAAATAAAAAAATCAAAAATGGGTTGGGATGTCGCCCAGCAGCAGAACACTTGCAAAGTGTGTGAAAAGCCCTGGATTGGATTCAACCCCCAAGTACTGGGGGAAAAAATAGAAAACACTTCTCTTTCTTTAAGCGTCCTGCTTCTGTTTCAAAACCACTATAATCCTCTAAGAATCTTACTTTTGATGTTTCTTTGGCTCCCTGGATTGTTTCCTTTCCCCTTCTCTGGCGCATGTTGTGTCTCTGCCTTTTGTTCTCTTCTAAGGTCTGACGGAGGGCTGGGATTTAGCTCAGTTGGTAGAGTGCTGCACTGCAGTCTCTGAGGTCCTGAGTTCAATTCCCAGCACCGCAAAAAATGGGGGAAGGAACTGGCAATCCACTCCCGAAACAGCCATTGAAAACTCTATGAGGATCGCTATGAGTTGGATGCTGACTCAACGGCACCTAACAACAACAACGGCGACAAGGTCCGACAGGCATTAACTGCGGCTTAGACAGGAGGGCTGCAGCGAAAGGTTGTGCCTGGCAGGGCTCTGGGACAGCAAGGCGAGCAGCCAGGGGCCATTCCCCCGGGGAACTTGGAAGAGTCATCTTGGAACAGGGGTCTTTCTTTGAGCTGATCACTCTCCTCCCAGAGAAGACCCCACACTCCTGCCTGGGAGGGCCACACATTGGGGACCCCGACAGGAAAGAGCCATCCTCAGAATGTGTGCAAACCTGCCCTGCCCTTGCCTGGCCGTTGCGTTTCCGTGAGCCCTTCTCTCTCTCCTGCTCTGTGTCTCAGGGCCCATGTTCCCTCTGCCTGGTCTTCCGGACAGCACGCCTCTGGGTTTCTGCGGGATTGCAGGGAGCCAGGTGCCCGCTCTTCAGACAGGAGCAGGGCAGCCTGCGCTGTAGCAATTCATTCGCTTGCCAGACATCCCAGGCGACTGCATGGTCCGCCTGCTTCCCAGACTGTCAGGACCACTCAGGTGGGGAAGTCCACGGTTCTAGGAACCGGAGCATTGTCTAGAAGGGAGGCAGATAGGAGGTGAGAACACACCACCCCAAAACATGCCTCTTTGGCATAAAAATGATCTCGAGTTGATTATTCGGAGAGGCTCCAGACTCAGGAAAGCTCTGACAACAGAGCAGGAACTGCTTTTGGGCGAGGGGATTTTCCACCTACAAACGCCATCTCGGCTGGCCGGGAAGGCGTCTCTCTCTGCACCAGGAAGGGGAGGGGAGGGGCTCCAAGTCACTGCAGGCTTTTATTGGTCTGCACAGCAAACCTTGCTCTTGTCCACGGAGCTTTTCCTCGGTACCTCTTCACATCCAGCCTTCTCCAGTCCCCTTGTCTTCATTTCAGGGGACAATGGTGCTTACGCCTGAATTCCCACCCCCTCTTTGAGATTTGCTCACCTCTCTGGGCATTGGTGTCCTAGGTACACATGCTATTAAACTTCAGTTTACTTCTGTTGTTAACCCAGCTCTCATTCCAAGGGTCCGTCTCAATTAAGCACTATAAAAGACAGCGAGAATATTATTTTTCCTTCCCTACAGGAGTGTGGGGCTGGGAGTTAGCTCTGTTGGTAGAGTACTTGCTCTGTGCTCTCCGAGGCTCTGGGTTCGATCCCTAGTGCCACAAAAATGGGAGGATATGGCAATCCACTCCTGAAGCAATCCTAAAACAATTAGTTACGAAAAACCCCAAGAATAGCAGAGGAGCACTGGCAGTGTCAGGCCTGGCACAGCATCAGGGAGTGTTTTGTCTGTTGCACAACGGGTCCCTGTGAGTCAAACCCAACTCGACCTAACAACAACACAGGGGTGTGGGCTCTGAGTCAGCATATCAGCTTGGCTTTTGTGCTCTTTGACCCCAGGGAAAGGACACAGCTGGAGAAAGGTCAGAGAGATGTGGCACAGAAGTATCATAGGGGTCAGCTGTCCATGTGTTCAGTGACTTTCTGATCTCGTATAACCTTTGCGCAATGGACACTACCCCCACCACGATAGTCAGACACATCTTCCGGGGAACAGAGCCAAGGAGGCAAGGGGCCAGCTGTGGACTTGGCCTTGCAAGCACTTGGTCTTCTTGTCTTCCCCACGCTGAGCTGCGTCTTGGTCTCCAACCATCCAGCCTGCGAATGGGCAAATGTCCGCAGGTCAAAATTCTGTGTTTTACTAACATGTCCTCTAGGCAGGGAGACCAGCAGTGACCTACATAGTGGTTCCTGGCCATTAGGATTTCAGGAACCGGGGATTTTAACTTTAAGTGAATTCGATTCCATTGACAGAAGCCAGCTGAAGAGCAGAAACACAGGCCCCGCATCCCATCCGTGGAAGGGACACTACCTGAAGTGGAACAAACTTGCTTTATGAAAAACTCATCGCATTTCCTCTAAGCTTCGAGTTTTGTCTTAGATCGGGGAAACCTTGATTCTTTCTCCATTTTCTCCACATGGACCAGTGTTTGGAAATCACATCTCCAGAGCACATACAGGGGAAAACTAGGAAGCCATGATGTTTACACAGAGGCTTGCCGGTGCCCAGCCGGCCAGGGTACTGGTGGGCGCACACGGGAGAGGAACCAGGCTTGAGGGGCAGAGCTGGCCTCAGGGCTATTTGGACATCGGGCGCCTGGCTGAGCCTGGCCTTGGAGGCTGGCAGGGGCTACTCCTGCTCCTACTTTTGTGCCCAGGCTCATCTTTCCCAGGCAGTCTACGCTGGCTTCGCAGTGACAAGGCTTCAGTCTGGGTGTGGGTCTGCTTCCCATCCCCCACACCGGCAAGGCCCTCCCTCTCCACCTGCCCAAATGCCGTGGGGCCAGCATGGGAGCCTCCCCTCCATGCCCACGGGAACCCTCCTGTCCCCTGAGCCCCATCACCCTCTCAGCCCTGCTT
Source organism: Pedetes capensis (assembly GCA_007922755.1). Classification (NCBI taxonomy): domain Eukaryota; kingdom Metazoa; phylum Chordata; class Mammalia; order Rodentia; family Pedetidae; genus Pedetes; species Pedetes capensis. The sequence goes on along the minus strand of VMDO01005785.1, from coordinate 50,109 downwards.
GCCTCTCAGCTGGCTCCAGCTGTTCTTGAACCCATCCAGGTGTGGCCGCTGGGCAGAGCCAGAGACATCCTCAAGAGGCGTCTGCTGCTCCTGCAAGGTAGGGTCTTACCCAGGAAGACCTGAGCCAGGGCTTCCCCGGCTTTCAACTAGAGCAAGTGTAGCTTCAGACTGCACTGCGGCCTGGCCCGTTCATGGGGTGGGGGGCCCGGATGGAAGGCATCTGGCCGTCCCGGCTCACCTTGCTGCGAGGCTGCTCCGTTATTTCAATCCCCATCTCTCCTGGTGCATTGGTTCTGCAAACTCTCTGGTCCCGCTCCAAAGCCCTGCCTCTGCCTTGCTGGCTGATGCTCTGTCTATAAACATGACAGTCCGGGGCTATCTTGGGATTTGATGAGGCTCTCTGTGGAACAGATTAAGATTCAGTGTGAAATTCTGCTCCTTTTGGAATCCCCTTTCCCCTGTCGTCCATCTGACAGTCACGCCAGCCAGGGCCTCAGCAGGCTCGGGCCTGCCCAGGACTGTCTGCCCGGGATAGCAAGTTAAAGCAAATCTGCCTTTTCAGGACAGATGGGGAAAAGCCACCCTCCCTTCCCATCCAATGTTGCTACTGGATCAGGTTCCCCTCCCACCTTTTTTGGCACCCGGGGCCTCAGGGGAGCCTCCCAGGGGTCTGTCTTCCCTTTCCCCAAGCCAGCAGGTCTCCAGCTCTAGGCTACTCCAGGGAGAATGTGAAAGGGTGACCAGTGAGGCTGCCTTTGCCCAGGGCTGACCCAGCTTTAGCCTTAAGAGTCTCATGGCCAGGAACCCCCAGTCTGGGCAAACCAGGATGATTGGTTGCCCTAAAAAGAGGAGTCATTTCCAGATCCCCAAATGTTAGCACTAGGAGCCCCACGAGCGTGGATTTGAGGAGTTCCACGTGATTTAGAGCTACAGAGCGCTTTCTTCAAATGAAACCCTACATGGAAAACCGGGCTGGGATTTAGCTCAGTAGGTAGAGCGCTGCGCTGCAGTCTCTGACGTCCCGAGTTCAATTCCCAGCACCGCGAAAATGGGAGAAGGGCCTGGCAATCCACTCCCAAGGCAATCCCGAAACAGTCAGCCATTGAAAACCCTATGAGGGCCACTATGAGTCGGATATCGACTCGACGGCACCTAACAACAACAATGTGGAAAACTGTAAGCTGCCAGGTAAGAACCACAGTGCCTCCGTGGGCAGAGGACCGGTGCGGTGCTGCAGGGAGAATAAGACACCTACCTGCCCCCCCGCCTGGAGGCCTCGCCTCATTCAGCCACCAAGGGGAGGGACGGCTCCAGCTCACCCCAAACCAAAGCCCTGGAAAAAAACGCTGGATGGACTTTTTTATCTTCAGTGACGGGGCTGGAGCCCTGGGCCTTGCATGAGCTGCCAAGGGCTCTGCCTCTGCGCTACATCCCCAGCCCCCGGAAGGAAATTTTCATTAATGATGAGAGTCGAGGAGAACCGCAGCCCCAAGAGGGCAGGGTCTCCTCCTGTTGGCGCCCAGAACTCTTCTTCTGAATTTCCAAAAAAGACTCTGAGATGCGCAGCCCACGCCCCCGGGCCCTGCCTCCTTTGCCCCCTCCCACCCATTTGCTTTCTCAATCTGGAAAGATTTCATGGCCCCAAACCCAGTCTCAGAGGCATCCGCATCTCACACCTCCTCAATACACGCGCGCACACACCGCCCCCTGGTGGCCGGCCCTGCTTGGTGGGATGAAGAAGGTGGGGATAGAGGGACAGGGACAAAAGGAAGCGGGTAGGAGAGGAGAGAGCAGGGAGCAGGGAGCAGCGGCGTGGGAGCCGCTGGCATCTGGAGCCCTGACCCCACTCGCTCCACCTTACGGCTGAGAGAGGGGCCTCGAGGAGCGAGGTTACCGCTGGGGTCCAGGCGGGAAGCTCTGCCTAGGCGGCCCCTTGCCTCACGGCTCATTCTGCAGCCTGTGGAGAATCACACAGTCAGAGCCACCACTATTTAAAGGCAGACGACCTGGCCTCTAATCAGGGAGTCCAACCTTCATGGTCTGGTGTAAATAGATGCAGAAAAGTGGGTGTGGTCCGCAAGGCTATGCTGGACACCCCACCCTTCTGGAAAGGAACTAGGAACTTACAAGCTTCAGCTCCCACATCTTCATGACGTCCCTGTGCAAACTTGTCATGGCAGGCAGAGGGGGGGAGGAGTCTGTTTTCCTTGCATATCAGAAGTGGCCAGGCTCCCAGCTCACGTGAATCTGAAAACTTCCTTGCTCAAAAACTGGCATTCTGCCTCCAGCACCCCTGCAGGGCTCTGGGAAGGAATCTTGCTCTGATTCTCCGAGTTTGGGAGGAAGAGACAGGCTCCCCAACCCTGCGACTGTTGGCACCTGGCTGCTAAGCCCACCAGCCCTGGAGGGCCTGGGATGGCAGGGCCCCGTGGGCTAGCACAGGTTTCCATGGAAACGGGGATCGCTGCTGGGAGGCCTTCTCGGTTCTTGACCCCACTGGGCTCGACCAGCCGATGGCAGCTCACTGCACAAGATACCCAGTGACAGAACATTTCAGTCCTCACTCTGACTAACCACCAGGGCAGAGCGGCCGCCAGAAGACACAGCAGGGTCCCAGAAGACGGAACTGTCTGCCCAACGTCCCTGGCTAGTCCTGGGGACAGAGAGGGAGGTACCTCCGACTCCAGCATCCCCTCTGGTTCCCACCCCTCCAGGCAACAGGCTCCTCCACGTGTAACACTGCCACTGCTCAAGTGGGCAGTGCTCCCTCTCGGGCCCCTGACCTGGGGCCTCTGTCCTGTCCTCCTCCTGCCCCTGTGAGGCCTGGCTTTCTGGTCCCCACAGAGCTGCTCTCTGACTTCATCCTATCATCTGTGGAGATGCACACAGGCTCCTGTGTGAGAGCACGCCTAAGGTCACTTTAAAATCACTGATTCCTTGGAAACTAGCCCTCAACAAAAGCTGATATGTGCAGCTGTGTCACAAGATGGCTGTGCCTGCCAAAGGGCTGGATTAAGAAAAAGGTGGTGTCACAAGAGAATCTTGTCAAAGGTCAAATTCGGGAATTCCTGTAATGGGCTGAGCTTTGGAAAATGGAAACTGACTTTGTACCCCCCACCCCTATACCGTAAAACAAAAGGCCCTGCTTCTATAATTCTGCTTCTCCACCCCTACCCTATAAAGCCCCTGACCACTGTGAGTCGGATGCTGCTTTCTGAAAGTCCACTCCCGGGACTGAAAGTAGCCAGCCGGCTGGTCTAAATAAACTTTTCTGCTCCCAATCCATTTGTGTGTGTCTTGGAGCATTTTTCTGGGGTCGAGCCGCTGGGTACAATACCTGTCTAATCAAAAGTCCCCAGGACATCAGTGCCTGCTGCAGCCCTGACCCGGGCTGCATCCGTCCCGCGTGGGTGCCTGTCACAGGTGTCCCCAGCTCCCTTTCTATTCTGAAGGTGGCTTGTGGTGATAGCCCCTGTGGTTGTACATTAATCACCCTAGAATGTCGGGCGTCCTGGGGTCCCCATGCAGTGAATGACTCCAGCGGGGAAGAGGGGTGCCTGTGCCTTGTCCCCACACCCTGAGTCATCCTGTCTCCTCCCACCCCCGCTGCCCTTCCTGGAGGGTCTGTCGAAGCCCAGCAGGGCTTCCCCGGGATTCGCACGCTCCCTGCCACACAGGTCTCCCTATGGCTTTGTCACTTGTGGGGAGGCCAGCACTAGACACGTGAGTTGAGTCAGCAACAGGGCAGAAGGTGGCGGGGAGAACCAAGGATAGGGCTCGGGAGGCCCTGCCGGGGCCAGGGACCTAGGCCAAGGGTCTCCTTCCCCAGGCTCATCTCCTCTGCTCACCCCCGTGCGGCTCCTGCAGGAGATGCATCTACAAGCCAGTCCCTGGAATAGCCAGCTTCCGGCAGGAAGGGAAATTGAACCAGAGGACCTCCCAAAACCGAGAGAACTCCCGAAGTCTCTCTTTGCAGAAGAGGAACGTGCATCCTGGTCTGGGCCCCATGTGGAGTGGGCCCCGCGTGGAGTGAGGCAGAGGACAGACCAGATCACCTCCCCCTCTACATTCCCAGACATCTTCCTGGAATTAATATTTCAGCTCATCACATGCATCAGAAGGAAGCAAACAGAGAGGGGAGGAGGCAACAGAGAGGGCTGGCGCTGGAGCGCACACCGGGGACCAGACAGAGCACCGCCATGCTGGAAAGAGCAGCCGCCTGGGGTGGAGGGGGCTGCACAGAACCTGGGGCGTGAACTCTGGACCCCCAAATGAAGCCCAACAAAGGAGCCCTGTGCTCTGAAGAGCACAGAGCTGGTTTCCTGGGGTGTAACCCACACAGAGCAGGCTGGGATTTAGCTCAGTTGGTAGAGCGCTGCTCTGCAGTCTCTGAGGTCTCAAGTTCGATTCCCAGCACTGCAAAATGGGAGAAGGACGTGGCAACCCACTCCCAAGGCAATCCCAAAACAGTCAGCCATTGGAAACCCTATGAGGGTCGCTATGAGTCGGATACCGACTCGACGGTACCTAACAACAACAACAACAACAACCCACACAGAGGACAGCGTTCTGCCTCTGCACATCACCACCCTGCACCCCAGCCATAGCCCAGCCTCTGCTGGCCCATACTCACCCCCGGCTACGTGTCCACTCCTGTGCCCAGGCTGTCAAGAGGCCAGAGGGAGGCCTTGTGACTCCCGGGAGCTCTCAGCGGCCTCACAGACCTCTGCAAGCTTCTGGGATGGCCTGGATCTGTATATAATTTCAGGGCTTCCTTCCTCTTCCAGAGCCCGGGATTGAAACTCAACCTCTAAGCATTTTAAAGAAACGAGAAGAGCCGGGTGCAGTGGGCACGCCTGTCATCCCAGCAGCTTGGAAGGTGGAGGCAGGAGGATTGCAAGTTCGAGACCACAGGCAGTCTGAGTAACTTAGCGAGACCCTGTCTCAAAAAGTAAAAAAAAAAAAAAAAAAAAAAAAGGGCTGAGGGCATAGCTCAGTGGTCCAGCACTTGCAGAGCATGCAAGCGGGAGGTCTTAGGTTCAACCCCCAGTACCGCAAAAATAAAAATAAATAAATAAATAAAAAAGAAAGAAACAAACAAACAAGAGGAAAACTCAGTCCCCTTTGCTTCTGCAGCACACTGGGGATGAGAGCTTCACCGCATGGAATCTCTGTAAGGACTGTGCTGGGCGACAGGGGCAGATCCAGGTGGCCCAGCACTGCCCTTGGCATCTGGCAGGCAAACCAGGCCTAGGCTGGTTCTGATTGGTGATGGGTCAGCCCAGCACCAGCTGACCCACCCACTGCAGCATCCTGAGGTCCCTGGAGACTGAAGGGGAAAGAAAGAGTGTCCCACAGTCTAAGAAAACTGCATGCACTTGTATCCGTCATCTCCCTTACAGATTATATACTTGGCCTCCTGAGATAGTCCTGAATATTGTCGTTTAGTCCCATTTTACAGATGAGAAAACCAAGGCATGGAGGTCACAGTGCTTCTGCATGGTATAGGTGGGAACTGCGGCCAGGCTGTAGGTAGGACAGGGTCCAGAGAGGAGGGTGGGTAGCAGGACCGGTTCAGGGTGTTGGGCCTGGGGTTGGCTGCAAGGAGCCAAATGAGCAGCCCCAAAAAGAGCAGCAAGAGAGAACAAGGGTAGGAAGGAACCAGGCCTGTCTCAAGACCCCCACCCAGATACCGCAGGAGACACCTACAGAGCCAGTCCCTGGAACAGCCAGCGTCCGGCAGGAAGGGAGGGAGAACCAGAGGACCTGGCCGAGAACTCCCAAAGTCTCTCTTGGCGGAAGAGGCACCTGCATCCTGGCCTGGGTCCGTGTGGAGTGAGGCTTTGGGGAAGCTGCTGTCAGGCAGCCCTGGGATCCTCAGGGAAGCCACAGCCAGGGGCCCAGGTGGAAAGGGAGCCGGCACATTCCCAGGTCCAGCCTGCCCTCTGCTGGCCCTGTTGGGGGACAGGAAAACAGCCTTTTCCCGCAAAGGAGGTCTTTGTGGGGTGCTCAGACACCTGTTTGAGACCCACGCTCATAAACCCGGAGCAGAAATTCATGAAATCGATCATAGGATGCTGCATGGGCTTCCGTTATCCATTGTAACCCCTTGAACTGAGAACCTTCAGGGTCTGTCAGCCTGTGAGTGACGTCACCACGTGAATAGAATAAAATGTGTGCGTGGAATATTTTACTCACAGCTTGGGGCAGGTAGGGGAGTGTCAGGGGCAAGGGGTAAAAGGGCTGGACCCCGGGCCCACCCCACCAGCGTTTTAGGATCTAATCACATTACATGGCAACAAGGCTGTGGCTGTACTTGAGAAGTCAGATCCCCTTGACCACCAGCCAGCAGAGCCTCGGGGAGGGACCTTTGAAGAAGGGTGGGCCTCAGGTTCCAGAGCCAGCAGCCGGGCCATTTGGAATCTCATACTCGCGTCTTAAGTGCCTAAAATATTTGACTCATTAGGAAGAGGGAATTTCAGCCCTGTTAAGAAAACAGCCTTTTGCTAGTGTAACTGAGAGATGTTTTTCCTCCTCTGTTAACTTCATTAAGTTAACAGACCAGGTATTTTTTCAGAGCTCTTTCCTAGTTATTGTGAGACACACTTTCTAGCCCCCTAGGACAGTCCAAGGTTCACAAGACCCGCAGATCTGCTCATTTTTAGTGACCCGAACATATTGTTTGTTGTTGTTAGGTGCTATGGAGTTGGGTCCAGCTCATAGTGACTCTCAGAAGGTTTTCAACAGCTGATTGTTTCAGGGTTGTTTTGGAGAGTGGACTGCCACATCCTTCTCCCATTTTTACAGTACTGGAGATGAAACCTGGGTCCTCAGAAAGTGCGGAGCAGCACTCTACTAACCGAGCTAAACCCCAACCCAGACCTGAACTTTAATCCCCCATAAAATTTCCAGGCTGGCTTCCGGTCCACTGCTAGTGTTTGACTACAGGCAGCAGAAAGTACGACATTGACCAGGACCCTGGACTGATGCCAACTGTGGGCTGGAATCTAAAGCAAGAATGAATGGCCAGACCTCAAGCCCAATAGCAGAACAGACATTATTTTCCTCCAACTAGATATGACCCTTGGGCTGGGATTTAGCTCAGTTGGTAGAGTGCTGCTCTGCAGTCTCTGAGGTCCTGAGTTTGATTCTCAGCACCTCAAAAGTGGGAGAAGGAGCCAAGGGGTGGTGGCACACACCTGTAATCCCAGTGGCTTGGGAGACAGAGGCAGAAGGATCGCAAGTTCGAGATCAGAGGCAGTCTGCATAACTTAGAGAGACCCTGTCTCAAAAAGTAAAAAAAAAAAATTGGCCAGGGGTGCAGCTCAGTGGTCCAGCACTTGCAGAGCATACAAGCACAAGGCCCTGGGTTCAACCCCCAGTACCATTAAAAAAAAAAAAAGGACCTGGCAACCTACTCCCGAGGCAATCCTGAAACAATCAGCCATTGAAAACCCTATGAGGGTCGCTATGAGTCAGACACTCTATGGCACCTAACAACAACAATAAGAGGTGACTTAGAAGTCAAGCCCCAATTCACCTAATAGCCAGGCTATGGTCTGAATATGAAGCATCCCCCTTCCAGCTCCTATGCAGGCCACTTAGTGCTCAGCTGGTGACTGCAATCATTGAAAGGTGGAATACATCGGACTTCCTCGATGTATTCATCCACTGATGCATTCATGATTTAATGGCATTACTGGGAGGTGATGACAGCTAGGCGGAAGACCTAGCTTGGAGGAAGTAGGTCCCTACAGGCATGACTTTGAAGGGTGCGCCTGGTCCCCAGACCCATCCTCCTCCTTCCTCTCTTCTGCTTGGCTCCCTCGAGGTGAACAGCCTTCCTCAGCCACACCATCCTCCCTGTCAGGCCCACAGCAACAGAGCCAACCAGCCAGGCACGGACACCATGAATCAAAAGAAATCCTTCCTCCCGTATCCCTGAACTAGCATCGCCAACTTAACTGATGGTTATCAGTCTTCAGGGTCATCCAAGAGCCCCCAACAAGAAACCTGTTATCATTTAAGATATTGTTTTTTAAGGTTTACCTATGTTGTTATATGAACTAAAACACCTTTCAAAAGTTACTCAAAGCTGGGTGCGGAGGTGCACATCAGTAATCCTAGTGACTTGGGAGGCAGGAGGATCACAAGTTTGAGGCCAGAGGCAGCCTGTGTAACTTAGCAAGACCCTGTCTCAAAGTAAAACGTAAAAAATGGCTGGGGGTACAGCTCCGTGGCAGAGTGCTTCCAAAGCATGCAGAAGGCCCCAGGTTTAATCCCTAGTACCACAAAACAAAAGAAAGAAGAGAAAGAAAAAGAAAGAAGAAAAGGAAGGAAGGAAGGAAGGAAGGAGGGAAGGAAGGAAGGAGGGAAGGGGAAAGAAAAAGAAGAAACAAAGAAGGAAGAAAGAAACAAAGAAAGAAAGAGAGAGGGAAGGAAGGAAGGAAGGGGAAAGAAAGAAAAAGAAAGAAGAAAAAGAAAGAAAGAGAAAGAAAGGGAAATAAAGGAAGAAAGAAAGAAAAAAGAAAGAAAAAACAAAAAAGAAAAAAGAAAGTTACTAAAAGCGCAAGTCGGGCACAGCCATCATCACAGGAAGTGCTACTGGACAGCCGTGCTCCCCGCTGGCTCAGGGACCAGAAGCTACTGATCCCGCCTCTCCCGTGCCTACCTCACCCCAGTCGCCCTCTCCAGGCAGGCAGGGGATCTCTCTGAAGTGTAACTCCGCACCCACCGCTCCTGTCCTTAAACTCCCCCTCAGACAAAAATACCACTTCTCTCCAGGGTAGACCAGGCCTGGGCTCAGCCAACGTTTAACAAATATCCCCAGAGCACAAATGATGTCTCAGTCACGTGTGACCAGGAATCAATCTCAAGGAGGGGGAGGTGGCAAACCTACCACGGGAGAAGGACAAGTTTCTAGAAGATGGAAGTGCTGTGAGAAGAAGTAGGGGGTGAGGGGACCAGGAATGCCAGGGGAGGGCCTTGGGTGGCCTCTCTGCCCAGGTGACAGGGGAGCCCTCCAGCGGGGCTCAGCTGGCAGGGAGGCCAAGGTGGCAGACCTGGGTATTGGAAGGCTGGGTGGTGGGAAGATGCAGCAGTGGGGGCGGGGAAGGCAGGCAGGCCTTTGGGGGCCACGGGGAGGACTTGGGCTTCTGTCTGAGCTGGTGGGAGCCATGCACGCAGGGCTTGAGCTGAGCACAGTCCCAGCCCACATTCACGGGGCTCCCCTGACTGCTGACCCGGAGCGCAGAGCTGGACCAGGCGGGGCAGTGTGGCCATGAGTGGCTGTGGCCCAGTCACTCACAGGAGAGTGACAGACGTGTGGATTTCCGTCACAGCAAGGCAGGGGCAAGAGCTAGGGAGAGGACCCCACAGGGATGGGACGGGGCTGGGGAGCAGAGCCCAGGCTGGCTCTGGGATGGAGCCGGATCGGCCCCTGAGGCAGGGCCCAGCGGCTGGGTGCTGGACAAAAGCTGGTAAAGTCAGGAGCCCGAGGTGCACACTGGACGCCAAGCCCAGGTGCAAGCAGGCCGGACAGAAAGCCCTCGGTGCTGTGCCCAAGGGGCGAGCTGGAGGGTCCCCCGAGCCCACACAGCCCTGTCCCTCCTCCTCTGCCCCCAACAAGAAACCTGTTATTATTTAAGACACTGTTTTTTAAGGTTTATGTATGTTGTTATATGAACTAAAACACTTTTCACAAGTTACTCAAAGCTGGGTACGGAGGCACACGTCAGTAATCCTAGTGACCTGGGAGGCAGGAGGATCACAAGCCTGAGGCCAGAGGCCTCATCCGTCCCCTCTCTGTCCACAGACGTCCTCGCTCAGCCCCCGCCCAGTGCCACACGCTGCAGAGGCCACCACACCTCCTTGGAGCACGCAGCAGCTGGACATGACCAAGGCCGCCAACAAGGACACACTGCTGAACAGCCTTCCAGAAACACGAGAGCAACCCGAGGGCCAGCGGCCCCAGCGCAGGACAGCATCCCTCAGGCAGGCACTCATATCTGCCCCTGCCCTCCTGCAGCCCCCATGGCCTCCTCAACCCTTCACTGAGGTGACTCAGGCTTATTAGGGGAGGCCAGGACCCCAGGTGTCCCTGATGAAGAGAGGCCACCTTCCCATGCCCACAAGACCCAGCCCCTGGGCCTTGTTGTTGTTGTTAGGTGCCGTCGAGTCGGTATCCGACTCATAGCAACCCTCTATACAACAGGGGAAACACTATTGTCAGTGCTTCTCTGCTGTTCATAGGGTTTTCAATGGCAGATTGATTTTTGAGAGGGGGTTGCCAGGTCCTTCTCCCAAGCCTACAGCTTCTGGTGTTCCCAGGCGGTCTCCCATCCAGGTACTAAGCAGGCCTGACCCTGCTTAGCTTCCGAGATCTGAGGGGATCAGGAGTGGATGCCCCAGGGCTACAGCTGCAGGCAACACAAGCACACAGCCCCCTGCAAAAACACCCCCCACTCCCACATACACATGCACAAGTCACAAACACAAACACGCCCGTGCTCCCTGCTTAGTGCTTTTCCCTCCCCATCCTCCTTTCCCACTCTGCCTGAGACTTAAACTAGAGGATGGAAGAGAAAGCCTGGAAAGCCAGCTCCCCCTACTGGTGTGCATTGGTACAACTACAAGCAGCTGATGAAGAGCCTGTTAGGAGTTTGATTGAAGCATGGCTATACTGTGTTTTACATATTTTGGACATATTATCAGGAAGGACCAATCCCTGGAGAAGGACATCATGTTTGGCAGAGTGGCAGGTCAACAACAAAAAAAGGAAGATCCTCAACTAGATGGATACACACAGTGGCTGCCACAATGGACTTAAACATTAAAACGATCATGTGCTTGGCACAGAATCGGGGAGTGTTTTGTTCTGTTGTACACAGGGTCACTAGGAGTTGGACCCAACTCAATGACACCTAACAACGAGTTTGATTTATAATAAGGAATGACTATGAAATTTATCTTTCAAACAGTGGAAGCCTTCAAAAGGGAAACAAGCAAAGTTCTCCAGCTTTTGCCCCCACCTCCCACGCAATTCCCAGAAAAATGCTGAAACTCTAGACATGCACGACATAACAGCAAAAATATACATAAATGTGTGGGGTGGGGCTAAGTACTTTCCTTTTTCCTTTGGACTCCAGTGGCCTGGCCTCACCGGTACCCACAGTGCACTAGCACCCCCTGGTGGAGGCTCTGCCTCACTGGACCTCCAGAACTCTGTCTATGCAGGATTGATCTGGTTCCCACCCTCAGGGGTTGGAGTTGGAGGGCTTCCTCATCACCGGGAACAGAGGGTCAAACCCTTTGTGAGCTTTCTGAACTGTTTAGTAAGGGCCCTCGGACTCCCAGCCCAGGAAGCGGCAGCTACTCCAGGCCAGTTTGGAAGCTCTTCTGTTCCCCGTCCTTTAACTGAGAGGGCCTGGGCTGCAGGCCACCCCTTGCCCTGCTGATCTGTCTTTACTAGAAGCTTCCACCACATTTTTGCTCCTCCAAATAACTCAGGGCCACAGACTTTTCTCCAGATGTGGGGATGGGAAGTTGGGAAGTGGCATGCAGGTCACAAGTCTGGATCTCTCACTCTCTCTCTCTCTATCTATCTATCTCTATCTCTCCTTCCCTCCCTCTCCCTCTCCCTCTCTCCCTCTCCCTCTTCCTCTTTTCCTCTCCCTCTCCCTCTCTTCCTCTCCTTCTCCCTCTCTTCCTCTCCTTCTCCCTCTCCCTCTCTCCCTCTTCTTCTCCCTCACCCTCTCCCTCTCTCTCCCTCTCCCTCTCTTCTTCTCCCTTTCTCTCTCCCTCTCCCTCTCCCTCTGCCTCTCTTCCTCTCCCTCTCCCTGTCTTCCTCTCCCTCTCCCTCACCCTCTCCCTCTCCTTTTCCCTCTCCCTCTCTCTCTGATTTCAGGACCCAGGCTCTGCAGCAAACACTGCAGGCCACCTGCCCACAGACACCAGCAGACCTCACACTGTCCCATGGCCCTGGCACCCAGACAGCATAGCTCAAGGGAATGGGCCTCAACAGGGGCAGGACAGGAGAGGAGGCCATGGGCCCCACTTCCTGCTTGGCCTCTGGCCAGGCCTGAGGGGGCTTTCTGGAATGCAAGATTTCAGTGCTGAAATCACAGAAACCCTAGGTAAACCAGTCAGGAGCCCATATTAGCCCCCAAGGGGCATAGCAGTCTTAGAGGAGGCCACCTCCATTCCCTCCATATCCTGGGGACTCAGGCTCTGTGTGCCTGTATTTGGACTGGACACGAATGTGCTGGGATTCCTCTAAGCCCAGAGGTGCTCATAAATTCCTAATTCGGCAGCAGCCTATCCAGCCCTGGGGGCAGTGGGGCCTGGCATCTCCTGCTCCAGTTTTTGGCGCGCTCTCCACTGCACGTCTTTCTGGGCACTGAGCCTTGTCATCGCTCAGGGATTCTTTTGTTCCCTTTTATTTTCCGCTCCTGAGGAAGCTGACCTGCCCAGATCCCTGGCCCAACGTGGCAGAGTCACACTGGGGTCCTCCGAGTTCTCCCAGGAGCAGGCCTGCCCCTTACCCTCTGGGTTGGCCTTAGTCAGAAAGGGAAGAAACCGTTGGTGCGGGGGAAACTAATGCGCATGCTTTTCTGAATCTTTGCTTGTTCCCAGACCAGGGCTCTTGAAGTTAAAAGCCAGGAATTTGCTTTCTTTACATCTTGCTTTATTTGCGATTTGTCCCCGGGGCAAGGTGATTCCCAACTGCCCAACTAACGTTAGCCCAACTAACGGGTTTGGTGGAGTATGAAGGAGCCTCTCAGTTCATTTCTCCTGTGTCGTCCCAGCGCACACCCCGGTGGCTCTGTGCCATCTGCCGGCCGGCTGACTGCCTGGGTCAGGGATCTCCTGGTACTAGACTGAGTGCTGCCTGGATTCCCTGCCCCCAGGCTTGACTGTGAAACTGTGGTCATGGCATTCTGCCCTGTTCCTTGACCCCATATGACTCGGCAGAAGTGAGAAAAGACACTTACATTTTCCTTCCTTTTCTTGCTCCTTCCTTTCACAGGAGAGCAGGGACAGCCTCCTGGGGGACAAGCCATGTGCTGCAGAGTCAGGCTACCCCGTGTCCCAGCTGCGTCCATCCCAGATCATCCAGTCTGTAGCTAGCCAGCAGACAGGTAGCCAGACGCAGTCAGGACCAGAACTGCCTTTTGGACTTATAGTCAATTAATAGTGTGACATTGAGGTTTTGTGGTTGTTCAATATGCAGCATTATTATGACAGTTGATGACAGAATCACTTGGCCCCCACCTAGCTGCCAGGGACAGCTTTCAGGTTCTCTGCTGCCCTAGGACCCAGCAGGGTACTGTGTGCAGGTGGAGGCAGAAGACGGCAGTGGCAAGAGCCCGAAGTCAGGCAGAGCGGAGTGGGGACTGGGTCTGCCTCTCACAGCTGTGGGACCATGGGCAAGTTGGTTGACTGCTCTCGAGTTCATTTATCTCATCTCTGAAATGAGACTGTGTGTATCGTTACAACTAATGAGTCTCATAGCCACAGGTTATCAAGCAATTGTGTGTCTGGAATGATGTTAAGAGTATATATATATGTGTGTGTGTGCGTGTGTGTGTGTCTATACACACACGGTGGTAAAACCTAACAATATGTATGCTCCATGCATGTATGTATATATGATATGTATATATACATGAGCCTGCAGCCATAGCCCTGTGGCATCCAATCCCATCAGATGATCTCGAAAGCTAAGCAGGATTAAGCCTGGTTAGTACTTGGATGGGAGACCGCCTGGGAACACCAGGTGCTGCAGGCTTGGGAGACGGACCCAGCCACCCACTGCCAAAAATCAATCTGCCATTGAAAACCCTATGAACAGCAGAGAAGCACTGACAATAGTGTTTCCCCTGTTGTATGTAGGGTTGCTATGAATTGGATACCGACTCGATGGCACCTAACAACAACAACAACAACAATATATACATAATGTATGTATATGTGTATATATATAATATGTAATGTATGTTACATATATATCATTAGATTTTTACCACAGCCCTGTAAAAAAAGAGAACTCTATTTTACAGATGAGGAAACTGAGGTATAGTGAGGTTAATTGAATGGGCCAGGGCCACATGGTATATGCTATCTTAAGTTTTGTTCTGTGTGGGTTTTTCTTTGAGCAGCATATAGAATTGCTCATTTGATATGATATCATCTATGTCATATGCCCAAATTGTCATTGTTCTTGTTAGGTGTTGTCAAGTCGGTATCTGACTTATAGTGACCCTATATACAATAGACAAAACACTATTGTCATGCTTCTCTGCTGTTCATAGGGTTTTCAACAGTGGATTGATATTTGGGAGTGGGTGGCTGGGTCCGCCTCCCAAGCCTATAGCACCTGGTGTTCCCAGGCGGTCTCTCATCCAAGTACTAAGCAGGTCTGACCCTGTTTAGCTTCCAAGACAGGATCTGATGCCACAGTGGTACGGCTGCAGGCTATGTACAAATAGAACTGGGGAAAACGTAATATTTAAATAGCACTTTCCTATAAGTACTAGGTTTTACATTTTTTTCTTTGTTTTTATATTAACTTAAAATTTTTGGTGAGTGTGTATTATCTTTATAACGAGCTGTAGCTCAATGATAGAGTGCTTGTCAAGCATGCATGAGGTGTGGGTTCGATCCCAGCACTGAAAAAAAAAAAAAAAGAGTTCTTGAGTAAGATGTCAGACTAGACATCTCTTCCTTGCCACTCTGTGAATGAGAAGAATCAAGGTCACAAAGGACAGACTTTATTCCAAGGAAAGAAAGGAAGAACACCAGGAACCAAGAAAGAGGTGACAGCAAAAAAGACACGCAGGTGGGAAGGAGGCCATTGGTGGGGGCAGGGGGAGTGGAAGGAGGGTGACGAGAGGGTAAGGGGAAGTTAATGTGAGCAATGGACAATGAAATGCATGTATGTATGGGAACAGCATGATGAAATCCATTAAGTTGTACATTAAAGGTGACTAATAAAAAAGGGGGGTTGGGATTTAGCTCAGTTGGTAGAGCGCTGCGCTGCAGTCTCTGAGGTCCTGAGTTTGATTCCCAGCACGGCAAAAATGGGAGCAGGACCTGGCAATCCACTCCCAAGGGAATCCCGAAACAGTCAGCCATTGAAAACCCTATGAGGGTAGCTATGAGTCGGATACCAACTCGACGGCACCTAACAACAACAATAAAAAAGGTTTAAATATTTAAAAAGGAATAAATGCTTCCTTTCTATGTTGGTGGTGGTGTTTTAGGTGCCATGGAGTCGGGTCCAACTCATAGCAACCCTATGTACAACAGAACAAAACACTCCCCGACACTGTGCCATGCCTGGCACTGTCAGTGCTTCTCTGCTATTCATAGGATTTTCAACGGCTGATTGTTTCAGGAGTGGGTTGCCAGGTCCTTCTCCCTACGCTGCAGCACATGGTGTTCCCAGGCAGTCTCCCACCCAAGGACTAACCAGGCTGACCCTGCTTAGCTTCCACGATCAGGTGGGATGGGATGCCAGGGTGTTATGGCTGAAGACGCCCTTCTATTAAAAGAGATGGGGCGGGAAGAGAAACAGAGAAGGAGGGAGGGAGGAAGAAAGGAAGGGAGGAAGGAAAGAAGGAAGGACAAAAGGAAGGAAGGATGGATCACAGGACAGCCAATCACCATGGAGCGATAGAACCGTGACGCAGAGAAAGGCAGAGAACAGTGTGCATTTCCAGCCTTGGCTCCATGGGGTAGGGGAAGCTGATGCCACAGCTGCGACCACAAGGTAAGCGAGGCAGCCCTGGTGACAACAGGCTGCCAGTCCTAACCACAGGAGAGACCCAGAGTTCTCACAAGCCTTAAGTTCGGTGGGGGGATTGGTGTGACAGAGACACCTCCTGCGTGGCAGGCCGGCGTTGGACATGGCGCCCCATTTCTGACGGAACTACAGCTAGGCGCCATCCTGAGAGGGAGCTTGTTATTTGAGACTGAGCCACTCTGGGCGCCTGAAAACAAAGAGCAATTACAAGTCTGGAAGCCCGGGGCACCCTGGCACAGCGTCTGGGTGGGAAGCAGCCGTCGGGAGGGCTGGATGTGGACCCATGGAGAAGTTTAGGCAGCCTGGAGCTCGAGCTGTGGAGGGTGTGGTGATCAGGGGCCCTGCCTTCTGTGGTGAGGAGCGAGCCCTGTCACCTGGGGACCACTGTGGAGACAGAGCCCTCCAGCCATGTCAGCAATGTGGCCTCACTGCCACATACGGTTGCTTCCAGGTAGAACTGCCAGCTCTGAGCCCAGGTCCAGCTGGTCGCTCAGTGTTTGCAGAGTCCTCCCTCCTGCAGGGTGGCTTCCTGCTGGGCAGGGCCTGGATGCACAGAGACTGGCAGGCAGGCGGCCCAGGTTTCTTGTTCTCCCCTTCAGTATGGAACTCAGAGGCACACTCATGGGCCACACTTGGCCCGGACATTTGCTACCCCTGGCTACATAAATGGGGATCTCTGGAGTGAGTGTGAATCTGATAGCACATGGGCCACAAAGCTTTTTAGTATTAAAGGGGAGCTTCTAAAGTGGGGCTCGACCAGCTCCCCCCTCATCCTGCATATGGCAACAACCAGTATGGTGAGAACAGAGAGTAATCACAATACACCCCTCTATGACCCACTCCCCACCCCCAGACCTGGCCGATTCCAACAGTAAGTGACCCAGAAGAAGGTTCTCCAAGTCTTTGTCTTGGTTTTTATTTTTTATATTTTTCTTTTACTGATATAGTATTGTTTTTACTTTATTAAATAAATTTGTTTTTATTTTTTATTCCTTTTCTTATTTTTAACTACTATATATTCTCAAATCTAATCTTCACCCTTTCAACAGTTTCAGAGAGGTACAAAATCAGATGAGGATTAGAATCATTTGCAGATTAGATTTGTGGTCAAGAGGGCTCTCTGCAAAAATCCAATCTGAAAATGATTCTAATCCCATATGATTTTGTAGCCATCTAAAACTGTTGAAAGGGTATAGATTCCAGCATACATCGTAATTTTATTTATGTATTTTTTCTTTATTTTGTAATCAGATTTTTGTTTCTTACACCTTACACTTTCCTTTCCTCTTCTTGCATTCCTTTTTCCTTTCTTCCTTTTTTTTTTTTTTTTTTTTTTTTTTTTTTTTTTTTTTTTTTTTTTTTTTTTTTTTTTTTTTTTTTTTTTTTTGTAGTAGTAGTTTTCAGGAATTGAACCCAGGGCCTTATACATGCTAGGCGAGTGCTCTACCATTGAACTGACTGCACCTCCAGCCCCTTTCCCCCTTTTTATTTTCTTATTTTGAGACTAAGTTGCACAGGCTGCTTGTATCCTTGAATTTGCATTCTTCCTGCTTCAACTTGCTAAATTGCTGGAATTAAAGGCATGCATCACGGCACCTAGCCTTTTTCTTTTTTTAAAAATTACTTCTTTCTTTTTTCCCTTTCCCTGGCCCCATCCTTAATTTCATTCCTTTACTATTACTTTTACCTTTATTAATTTTTTACTTCATAGTTTATTCTGCATTATTTTTCCCCTTTTCTGTGTCTATTGGCAGTGTACTAGTTGTCTATAATTGGTTTCTATTCTATTTATATATCTAGTCTTGTTTTGGTGTTATTGCAATTAGAGAGGCTTTTTTTTTTCCTCTCCAAAAAGTATTAGGGATTAAGCCCTCAGGAGAAGCCTGCTGACTAAGAAGACCCCCATATAAAACCAGAAGAGATATCCATCCCAACAGATGCAGGTATTGCAACATAGAAACACAAGAAATATGAAAACACCAAGGCAACACGGCTCCTCCAAAAGTTCTTAACTTTTCAATAACTGAATGCAAAGATATTGAAATGGTTGAAATGCTGAACAAGGAATTCAAAAGCCTAGTTTTAAAATGATCAGTGGCCTCAAAGAGGATTCAAATGAATAGATAAATGAGGTAAAGAAGTCAATTCAAGACTTAGATGCAAAATTCATCAACTTGGACAAGAAGTTTAACAAAGCAATAGAGATGCTGAAACAAAAACCAGAAATCTTGAAAATAAAAAGCTCAAGAAATCAAAGAAAAAAAATGAATAGAAAATATCACCAATGTACTAGACCAGATGGAAACAAGAATATCAAGGTTTGAAGACAAAGTTGAGGAATTATTACATCAAGATAGTAATAAAGAAAAGAATAACCACACTGGATGCCATGGCTCATGCCTATAATCCCAGGCGCTCAGGAGGCTGAGGCAGGAGGATTACAAGCTTGAATGAAGAGGCAGCCTGAAAAACTTAGTGAGACCTTGTCTCAAAATAGAAAACAAAAATTAAAAGAGAGGGTTCGAGTGCAGCTCAGTGGTGGATCATTTGCCTAGCATGCACAAGGCCCTGCAATCCCCCAATACTGAAAAGAAAAAGAAAAAGAAAACAATAATCAATTATGACTTACAACATTTAAGTTCGCTGAGACATTATTAAGAGACAAAACCCATGAATCTGTGCTGTAGAAGAGGAAAGTGAGTTATAGACTAAAGGCAAAGAACATCTAGTCAATGAAATTATGGCAGAAAACTTCCCAAATCTAGGGAAAGAATTAGACATCCAAATACAGGGGGCATTTAGAACCCCAAATAGATATGACCAGAAAATTACCTCTCCATGTCATATTATAGATAAAATGCTAAGAGTACAGAACAAAGAAAGAATACTGGTAGCAACAGAGAAATGTCAAATTGCCTACAAAGATATCAGACTAAGAGTAGACCTACCTTTCAACAGAAACTCTAAAAGCCAAGAGAACATGAACTGATGTGCTTAAATCCCTGAAAGACAATAAAGTTATCTTTAAAATCAAAGGAGAAATAAAAACCTACCATGATAAGTATAAACTAAAGCATGACAACTGAGCCAGCATTGCAGAAGATACAGAAAGAAATACTAACACTGGAGAGGAAGAAAGTTATATATAATCACAAGAGCTCAGGAAAGAATAAATCTCACTAGAAGAATAAACAAATGAAAATTGGAAAAGAATCAAATATTAGTAACTCAGTAAACCAGCAAACTTCTAAGATAAATAAGAAAGAAATTAGTACATACTTTTCAGTTATAACCTTAAATGTAAACAGTCTTGACTCTCTAATTAGAAGATACAGACTGGCTGAATGAATTAAAAATTAAATTTGTTGTCTAAAAGAAACTCACTAGCAAAAACACAGAGAGACTGAAAGTGAAAGGATGGAAAGTAATAGTCCCAAGCAAACAGAATCTGAAAGCAAGCAGGAGTAGTAGTCATACTTACGTCTGACAAAGCAGACTTTAAGCCAAAACTCGTCAAAAAGATAAAGAAGGTCACTACATATTAATAAAGGAAACAACCCATGTAACAGTTACAAATATATAAGAACCAAACATTAGAGCACCAGATTTAATAAATGGGAGAAGGGACAAGGAGGAGCAAGAGAGAGAGGTCGACCTCAAAGTAAACAGCCCAACTTTAATAGTTTGGGAAATAATTATAATAATACCAACAATACCAAAGGATGGCAATAATGCAAATGGGCTAGGTTATTCATGTAATACTCCTAACAATGTCAAAAGACAGATCACTATGGAAAAAAGTTTGGACTTAAATCATAATTGGGATGTAAGGGTATAGAAAAATATTCCCACAAAAAGACATGCAAGTAGAAGGGAGGCCATTGGTGGGGGTGTAGGAGAGGAGGAAGGAGGGGCACAAGAGGGTAAAGGAGAAGTTACCTGTGCAATGTACAATGAGACCCATATATGGAAATGTCACAATGAAATGCATATGAGAATGAAACACATTAAGTTGTACAGTAAAAATTTCCAGTAAAAATAACATATAAAAATTAACTCAGAATGGATAATAAAGCTAAATATAAAACTTGCAAAACATACTACTAAATATAAAGAGACAAATACATCCAGATACAAAAATAGTGGGTGACTTCAGTAACCACTCTCATCAATAGATAGATCATCCACAGGAAAAAAAATCAACAAAGAAACTTTAGAGTTAAATTGCACCACAGATCAAATGGATTTAACAGACAACTACAGAAATTTTCCATTCAACAGTTGTGGAATGCACATTCGTCTCAGCAGCCCATGGAACTTTCCTCCAAATAGAACATATTTTAGGCCACAAAGCAAGTCTTAACAAATATTTTAAAATTGAAATTATTTCTTTTATCCAATTATAATGAAAACTAGAAATCAATAACAAGAGAAACTACAAAAACACATGGGGATTGAATAGATACTTTTGAACAATCTGTAAGTCATTGAAGAAATCAGAGAAAACTTTTTAAATTCCTATAATCAACTGAAAATGAAAATACAATTTACCAGAACCTCTGGGATATAGTGAAAGCAGTTCTAAGAGGGAAGTTTAAAGCAATGAGTGCTTACATTTAAAAAATCAAATCTCAAATAACTTAATGATGGATTTCAAGATCTCAGAAAAACAGGAACAAGCCAAATCTCAATTAGTAGATGGAAAGAAATAATAAATACCAGAGTAAAAGTTAATGAAATAGAATCTAAAGGAAAAATACAAAGGACCAATAAAGCAAAAAATTCACTCCTTGGAGAGATAAGCAAGCATGGCAAACCTTTAACCAAAGTAGCCAAAAGAAAGAGAGAGAAGACCCAAATTAATAAAATTAGAGATTAAATTGAGCCAGATGATCATTAGGGAATATTTTGAAAATTTATATTCCAATAAATTGGAAAATCTAGAAAAAAATGGATAAATTTCTAGATATGTATGCTCTATAAAAATTGAGCCAAGAGGATGTAAGCAACCTATACAGATTAATAACAAACAGTGAGATTAAAGCAGTAATACAGAATCTGTCAACAAAGAAAATCCAAGGACTGGCAGGATTCACTGCTGAATTCTATCAGATCTTTAACAAAGAACGCCAATACTTCTTAAACTATTTCACGAAATATAAGCATAAAGAATGCTATTCTAAAGGCCAGTTTTACCCTAATATCAAATATTTTTTAAAAGGAAAGAAAGAGAAAGAAAAGAAACAGAAAGTTGTAGACCAATTTATTTATTTAACATATATGTAAAAAACCTCAATAAAATATTTGCAAACTGAATATATTAAAAAGATCATATACTATGATCAAGTTGGTTTTATTCCATGGATGCAGGGATGGTTCAACATACACAAATCAATAAACATAAAAGAACATAGCACCTGGGCATGGTGGCGCATGCCTGTAATCCCAGCGGGTTGGGAGGCAGAGCCAGGAGGATCGCAAGTTGGAGACCAGAGGAAGTCTGTGTAACTTAGCGAGACCCTGTCTCAAAAAAGTAAAGAAAAAAGAAAAGGCCTGGGGGTGCAGCTCAGTGGTCCAGCACTTGCATAGCATGCAAGCGCAAGGCCCTGGGTTCAACCCCTAGTACTGCAAAGCAAAAAAAAAAAAAAGAAGAAGAAGAAGAACATGGATAGAATCAAAGACAAAAATCACATTATAATTTCAATAGATGCAGAAGAAAACCCTTGACCAAATTCAACATCCCTTTATGATAAAAATCCCCAAAGAAACTAAGAAAAGAAGAATCATACCTCAACCTAATAAAGGCTATATATGACAAACCTATAGCCAACATTATACTGGATGGAGAAAACTGAAAGCATTTCCTCTAAAATTAGGATCAAAGCAAGGGTGTCTGCTCTCTCTACTGTTAATCAATAGAGTGTTTAAAATCTAGCCAAAGCAATAAGCCAAGAGAAATATATAAAGGGATACAAATAGGAAAGGTCTCTATTTTCTAACAATATCTTATACTTAAAAGACTCTAAAGACCCCCAAAAATTATAGATCCGACAAATGCTTTTGAGAAAATCACAGGACAAAAATATCAACATATAAAAATTAGTAGCTTTTCTATATATCAGTAGTGGTCTACCCCCACTTGTCTGTCAGTTTGTTGTATTATGAGGGCTTGAGTGTTGCTGTGATCCTGAAACCTATGCCATGGGTATTTCAGATACCAGCAGAGTCACCCAAGGTGGACAGGATGTATGTAGTATGAATCCAGGAAAATTAGAAATCATCAAAGGAGATATGGAGCACATAAACATCAACATTCTAGGTATCAGTGAGCTAAAATGAATTAGTATTGGCACATTGAATCAGATAATCATATGGTCTACTATGCTGGAAATGACAACTTAAAAGAAAAGGGTTTGCATTCCTCATCAAAAAAATATATTAAGATCTGTCCTGATGTACAATGCTGTCAGTGATAGAATAACATCTATATGCCTACAAGGAAGGCTACCTGCAGCTATACCCCTGTGGCATCCAATCCCATCAGATCTCAGAAGCTAAGCAAGGTCGGGTCTGGTTACTCCTTGGATGGGACACTGCCTGGGAACACTAGATACTGTAGGCTTGGGAGAAGGACTTGGCAACCCACTCCCAAAAAATGATCAGCCATTGAAAACCCCATGAATAGCAAAGAAGGACTAACAATACTGCTTCACTTCTTTTACATGGGGTTGCTATGAATTAGACACTGATTTAATGGCACCTAACAACAACAACACAAGGAAGGTCTGGTAATATGACTGTTATTCAAATATACACACCAATCACTAAGGGCACAAATGAAGAAAAGGAAGATTTTTACCAGCTTCTACAGTCTGAAATTGATTGAACATATAAAGAGCATGCACTGATAATTACTGGTGACTGGAACGCAAAAGTTGGAAACAAAAAAGGCTTGCTGTTGTTGTTGTTGTTGTTGTTAGGTGCCAGAGAGTCATGTCCAACTCATAGTGACCCTCATAGGGTTTTCAATGGCTGATTGTTTCGGGATTGCCTTGGGAGTGCATTGCCATGTCCTTCTCCCACTTTTATGGTGCTGGGAATTGAGTCTGGGACCTCAGAGACTTCAGAGAATTTCTTTACCACCTGAGCTAAATCCCAGCCCCACAAAGAAGGCTTAGTAGTTGGAAAATATACCATTGGTGACAGAAACGATGCTGGAGATGACATGATAAAATTTTATAAGACCAACGACCTTTTCATTGCAAATACATTTTTTTCACCAACATAAACAGCAATTATACACATGGAATTCACCAGATGGAACATACAGATACCAAATTGACTACATTTGTGGAAAGAGATGATTGGAAAGCTCAATATCAAGTCAGAACAAGACCAGGTGCTGATTGTTGATCAGACCTTCAATTGCTCATATGAAAGTTCAAACTGAAACTGAAGAAAATTAGAACAAGTATACAAGAGCCAAGGTATGACCTTGAGTATATCCCACCTGGGTTGAGAGATCATCAAAAGACCATATCAAAAGAGATGCTGAAACTTACCCTTGAACATCAAGCAGCTAAAGCAAAAGGAAGACATGCCAAAGTTAAAGAACTAAACAAAAGATTTCAAAGGGCAGCTTGAGAGGATAGAATCAAATACTATAATGACATGTGCAAACAGCTGGAGACAGAAAACCAAAATGGAAGAACATGCCCTGTTTTTCTCAAGCTTAAAGAATTAAAGAAAAAAGTCAAGCCTCTAGTGGCAATAATGAAGGATTCTACAGGGAAAATATTAAATGATCCAAGAAACATCAAAAGAAGATGGAAGGGATATTCAGAGTCATTATACCAAAAAGAATTGGTGGATGATCAACCATTTCAAGAAGTTGCATATGATCAGGAATCAATGGTACTAAAGGAAAAGTGGAAGCTGCCTTGAAGGCATTGGTGAAACACAAGGCTCCAGGAGTTGATGAAATACCAATAGAGATGTTTCAACAAACACAAGCAGCACTGGAGGTGCTCACTCTTTTATGCCAAGAGATTTGGAAAACAGCTACCTGGACAACCAACTGGCAGAGATTCATATTTGTGCCTATTTCCAAGAGAGGGGATCCAACCAAATGTGGAAATTACTGAACCATATCATTAATATCACACACAACTAAAATTTTGCTAAAGATTATTTAAAAGTGACTGCATCAGGATATTGACAGGGAACTGCCAGAAAATCAAGCCAGATTCAGAAGAGGGCATGGAACCAGGGACAACACTGCTGATGACAGATGGATATCAGCTGAAAGCAGAAAATATCAGAAAGATGTCTATCTATGTTTTATTAACCATACATGTCATTTGACTGTGTGGATCATAATAAATTATAGATAACATTGTGAAGAATGGGAATACCAAAACACTTAATTTTTTTGTAGTCATGTACATATACATGGACCAGGAAGCATTCATCTGAACAGAAGAAGGAAACACTGCTTGGTTTAAAGTCAAAAAAAGTGTGTATCAGGGAGGTCTCCTTTCATCATACCTCTTCAATCTCTATACAGAGCAAATAGTACAAGAAGCTGAACTTTATGAAGAGGAATGTGGCATCAAGATTGGAGGAAGAAAGCCAGGTGCCATGATGCATGCCCATAATCCCAGTGACTTGGGAGGCAGAGGCAGGAGGATGGCAAGTTCCAGACCAGAGACACTCTGCATAATTTAGCAAGACCTTGTCTCAAAAAAGTAAAAAAAAAAAATTAAAAAAAAAAAAATGGGCTGAGGGTGCAGCTCAGTGGTCCAGCACTTGCAAAGCATGCAAGCGCAAGGCCCTGGGTTCCACTCCCAGTACCGTAAAAAAAAAAAAAAAAAAAAGATCGGGGGAAGAATCACTAACAACCTGTGTTCCTGTGTTATACAGCGGATACAACTCTGCTTGCTGAAACTGAAGAGGATTTGAAACATTTACTGATGAAGATCAAAGAACACAGCCTTCAGTATGGACTGCACCTCCACATCAAGAAAACAAAAATCCTTACAATTGGGTCAGTAAACAACTTCATGATAAATGGAGAAAAGATTGAGGTTGTCCAAGATTTTTCTTTACTTGTTTCTATAATCAACACCCACACAGCAGCAGCAGTCAAGAAATCAAAAGATGCATGGTATTGGGAAAAGATACTGCAATAAACCTCTTTACAGTGTTGAAAAGTAAAGAGGTTACATTGAAGATGAAGGTGCACCTGACTCATGCCATGGTATTTTCAGTCACATCATTTGCTTATGAAAGTTGGACAGGGAATAAGGAAGACAGGAGAAGAGTTGATGTTTTTGAATTATTGTGCTAGAGATAAATGTTGAATATACCATGGAGTGCCAAAAGAACCAATAGATCTGTCCTAGAAGAAGTGCAACCAGAGTGCTCCTTGGAGGTAAGGTTGGCTAGACTGCATTTGATGTATTTTGGGCATGTTGTCAGGAGGGTTCAACCCCTGGAGAAAGACATCATGTTTGGGAGAGTGGTAGGTCAACAAAGAAAAGGAAGACCCTTAACTAGAGGGATTGACACCATGACTGCAACAATGGGCTTAAACATTAAAAAGATTGTATGGAGGACACAGTGTCAAAGAGTGTTTCATTCTGTTGTACATAGGGTCACTGTGGGTTAGGCCCAATTTAACCGCCAACAATAATAATGTACATGTTGACAAAGAAATCAGGAAAACCATCCCATTCACAGTAGCATAAAAAATTAAAATTATAAAAATTAGAACTAAATCTAAAAATCTAGCCAGGGAGGTTAAAGACCTCTATAATGAAACCTATAGATCACTGAAGAAACAAATTAAAGAAAACACTAGGAGATATACCTCCCATGATCATAGATTGGCAGAATTAATATTCTTAAAATGGCCATATTTCTAAATATGAGCTGCAAATTCAATGCAATCTCCACCAAAATTTCAAAGACATTCTTCGCAGAACTTCGCAGAGAAAAAAATTGTAAAATTTATATGGAAGCATAAATGACCCGGAATATTCAAAGAAATCCTGAGCATAAAGAGCAATGCTGGAGGTATCACAATACCTAATTTCAAATTATGCTACAGAGCTATAGTAACAAAAAGAGTGTGGCATTAGTACTGACACAACAGATACACAGAGCGATTGAATCTCATAGAGGACTTGGAAATAAACCTGCACAGCTACAGCCATCTGATTCTTGACTAAGGGGACAAAAACAGATGCTAAAGAAAATGTAGCCTCTTTCACAGATGGTGCTAGGAAAACTGGATATCCACATGTAGAAGACTGAAACTGGGTCCCTACCTCTTACTCTGTATAAAAATCAATTCAAAAGGAATCAAAGACTTTAAGACCTGGAACTTGAAAATTACTAGAGGAAAACATAGAGAAAACACTTCAAGATATAGACACTGCCAATGACTTTCTGAGTAGGACTCCAATGGCCCAGGAACTAAGAGCAACAATCGACTAATGGGACTGCATCAAATCAAAAAGCTTTTTCATAGTAAAGGAAACAATTACCAGAGTGAAGAGATAGCCTACAGATCAGAAGAAAATCTCTGCCAGCTATACAATCAACAAAGAATTAATATTCAGAATATGTAAAGAACTCAAAAAGAACACATAATCCAATCAATCGATGGCCAAATGAATGGTGGACAGACATTTGTCAAAAGAAAAAGTATAAATGGCCAATAAATATATGGAAAATGTCTAATACCCCTGTTGTTGTTGTTGTTGTTGTTGTTGTTGTTGTTGTTAGGTGCCGTTGAGTCGGTATCCGACTCATAGCGACCCTCTGTACAACAGGGGAAACACTATTGCCAGTGCTTCTCTGCTGTTCATAGGGTTTTCAATGGCAGATTGATTTTTGGGAGGGGATTGCCAGGTCCTTCTCCCAAGCCTACAGCTTCTGGTGTTCCCAGGCGGTCTCCCATCCAGGTACTAACCAGGCCTGACCCTGCTTAGCTTCCAAGATCTGATGGGATCGGATCCCACAGGGCTACAGCTGCAGGCTCCTAATACCCCTAGTCATCAGGAAATGCAAATCAAAACTACACTGAGATTCCATCTGACCCTAGTCAGAAGGGCTAACATCACAAAAACAAACAACAACCAACCAATGCTGGCAAGGATGAGGAAAAAAGACCCTCATACACAGTTGGGGGGAATGCAAATTAGTCCAGCCATTATGGAAATCAGCATGAAGATTTCCTCAAAAAACTAAAAGGAGTGTTACCATGTGATCCAGTTGTACGACTCTTGCATCTCTGCCTGGAATCAAAGCCAGCACACAACAGAGAGTTCCATGTTTATTGCAGCATTATATTCACAATAGCCAAGTTATGGAATCAGCCTAGGTATCTACCAATGGATAAATAGGCAAATGTGATCTCTATGCACAATAAAGTACTTTGTTGTTGTTGTTGTTGTTAGGTGCCGTTGAGTTGGTATCCGACTCATAGCGACCCTCTGCACAACAGGGGAAACACTATTGTCAGTGCTTCTCTGCTGTTCATAGGGTTTTCAGTGGCAGATTGATTTTTGGGAGGGGGTTGCCAGGTCCTTCTCCCAAGCCTACAGCTTCTGGTGTTCCCAGGTGGTCTCCCATCCAGGTACTAACCAGGCCCGGCCCTGCTTAGCTTCTGATGTGACGGGATCGGATGCCACAGGGCTACTGCTAGCCAGCCATAAAGAACAAAATTATGTTGTTTGCAGGAAAAGTGGGTGAAAAAGATAGGAAAATAGAAAGGGGACTATTCAGAAAGAGAAAGGGGGACATAAGAGGGTAATAGGGGAATAAATATGATCAAAGTTCATTTTATATATTACATATGTGTGTGTGTGTGTGTGTGTGTATTGAAAATGTCACAATGAAATCCATTACTGGTACAATTAATATACACTAATAATAATTGATTTTTGAAAAAGCAAGGGCCTAGAGATAGAACTAGCCTGCAGCTGTAGCCCTGTGTCATCCGATCCTGTCAGATCTCGGAAGCTAAGCAGGGTCGGGCCTGGTTAGTCCTTGGATGGGAGGCCACCTGGGAACACCAGGTGCTAAAGGCTTGGGAGATGGACCTGGCAACCCATTCCCAAAAATGAATCCACCATTGAAAACCCTATGAACAGCAGAGAAGCACTGACAACAGTGTTTCCCCTGTTGTATGTAAGGTTGCTATGAGTCGGATACTGACTTGACAGCACCTAACAGTAACAACAACAGAGATAGAACTAAACCAGGGTCCAGGGAAAGAGCTAGGCGACCTTAGGCAAGGGATTTACCTTTCTGAGGTTCAGTTTCTTCAGTTTGTGAACCACATAGGAATCCTGAGGCATTCAAAGGTCCCCTTCAGATCCACCTCTTTATTGCCTTTTGAAAACCAACCACTTAGCTGGGCACCATAACACAAAAATCAGTGACTGGGAAGGCTGAAGCAAGAGGATCACAAGTTCAAGGCCAAAGGCAGGCTGCACAACTGAGCAAGACCCTGCCTCAAAATAAAAGATTGAAAAAGGGGCTAGAGCTACAGGTCAGTGGTACAGCACTTTGCCTAGCATGCATAAAGTTCTAGGTTCAAGCCCCTAATCCCAAAAGAAAAGAGAGACAGAGACAGAGACAGAGAGAAAGCGAGAGTGAGCATTGAGAGAACATTTTGCAAATTCCTTTTCTCAGTATTTGAGTTTCTACAGCTTGTGGCTAATGACAACACCTGGCTTTAGAGTTCCTGCCTTCACATTTTCCATTGAAATCTATCTAAGGCTTTCTAGTTCAACAACCTGGAAGACTACTTATTGTGGACCACTTCCTCCTAAAAGCAGATAGATAGGTTGATAGAATATGCATCAGTCAGAGTAGGCTAGGATGGGGTAACAGACCCAAAAATATATAAGCACCATAGAAAGAGCTTACAGAGGTTCATAGAATATGCATCAGTCAGAGTAGGCTAGGATGGGGTAATAGACCCAAAAATATACAAGCACCATAGAAAGAGCTTACAGAGGACATCCTTATTACTGAGAACAGAAGAAAACTGGGGACATCCCAAAAAGCATTTGTTCAAAGTTACTGCAGAGGCCAGCCACAGTGGTGCACACCTGTAATCCTAGCAATTTGGGAGGTAGAGTTAGGAGGATTAGCGAGTTGAAGGTCAGAGATAGCTTGTGAAACTTAATGAGACCTTGTCTCAAAATTTTAAAAAAGTGAAAAACTAGGCTGGGAGTGCAGCTCAGTGGTAGAGCACTTGTAACAGCAGGTGTAAGGCCCTGCGTTCAATCCCCCAGTAGCACCAAAAAAAAAAAAAAAAAAGCAAGCCGAGTATGGTGGTGCACACCTTTAATCCCAGCACCATGAGAGGTGTAGGAAAGAGGATATCAAGTTCAAGGCCAGAGGCAGCCTGCATAATTTAGCAAGACCTTGTCCCAAAATACAAAGCAAAAAATGGGCTGAGGGTGTAGCTCAGTGGAAAAGCACTGGCAAAAAGTATGCTTGACACCCTGGGTTTAATTCTCCCGTGCAAAAAAAAAAAAAAAAAACTGCACTGGAGAATTACTAAAGCCCCCAGGCCTGAAGGGCCAACATTGCAGGAGGTAAAGACCTGCAGATGAATCTTTCCTCCAGGACACTTAGGAATCCCAGACAGAGGACAGTGATAAGGGTACCGGGCCTCTGCTACGAGAGGGAACAAGGAAGCCAGCAGAGATGCTAGGAGGCTCAAAGGGCTGGAAGGAAAAAGTTAGATCCTTGAGAGTTATGGCACCAGAGTCCATCATACATGGAACAAAGAACTGAGCCCAATCTCAGCCCAGAGAACCTGCTCAAGATATTTGAAGGCTTCTGGAGCTGCACAAAAGGGAAACTCGGAAGGCAAGCACTGAGCCTCTAGAAAGCTCAGGGAGACTATCCACTCACTATGCCGAGGATCCCCATGTGCCTGTCAGCTCATTGTGCTGTGGGACCTTTCGTGTTGCTGTGATGCTGAAAGCTATGCCACTGGTATTTCAGACACCATCAGGGCCACCTATGGTGGACAGGTTTTAGCTTAGCTTCCAGACTCAGACAGACTAGGGAGAAGGACCTGTTAGGCCTACTCCCGAAACAATTAGCCATTGAAAACCCTATGAACAGCAGTGAAGCACTGTCTAATATAGGGCTGGAAAATGTGCCCTCCAGGCTGGAAGGCATTCAAGAACCTAGGGAAGAGTTGCCTCCACAATGCAGTTGTTGGTATGTGCTGTGAAGTACATTTAGATTAGAACTTTCTATCTTGTTCCATATATCCTCTATGCTCTTTTCCATATTTTCTATATTTTCCTTCTGTATTTCAGCCTGGATGTTTTATATTGATCTACTTTCAATTCACTCTTTTTTTTTTTTTTTTTTTTTTTTTTTTTTTTTTTTTTTTTTTTTTTTTTTTTTTTTTTTTTTTTTTTTTTTTTTTTTTTTTTTTTTTTTTTTTTTTTTTTTTTTTTTTTTTTTTTTTTTTTTTTTTTTTTGCTGTTTCTAATCTACTAGTAATTGATTATTAATAAGAATAGGTTAGTAATAAATCTACCTGCTAAAACGTTCTCCAACACTATGCCATGCCCGGAACTATGTCAGTATGCCTCTGCTATTCATAGAGTTTTCAATGGCTATTTGGGGGATTATTTTAGGAAGTGGGCTGCCAGGCTCTTCTCCCATTTTTTGTGTTGCTGGTGATTGAATCCAGGGCTTCAGAGTTTGCAGAGGAAGTGCTCTACCAACTGAACTAAACCCCAACCCCCCTCAAAGTATAGTTGATGGGAATAGAGTAAAACCCCTGGGACCTCCTTTTGCTGGTGGGGTATGACTCAAAATAAGAAAAAACACAGTGACTGCAACCATGGGCTCAAACATAAAAAGACCGTGTGCATGGTCACTATGAGTCAGACTCTCGACATGACAGCACCTAACAACAACATGTTGAGGACACAAGAATGGAATTCAGAACTTATCATGGTGCGCTGGCCCAGATGAACACCCTGGTCTAACAGAAAACCCCTAAAACCATGCTCCAAGGAGCAGGCATGAGTCAGGGATGCCCAGAGGCAGCAATACTGCCCCCAGTCCAATTGAATTAAGGTGACTAGCCCCACAGCCATCCACCTATCAGAGGAAAGGGGAATCTTTGTCCAGTATTCAATGGAAAACTCACAGGCCTGACAAGACACCAGACCAATGGCCAAATAAGGAGAAGGGAAAATCAGACAAGAGGAAGAAGCCATGAGTGATTCATACGTTAGACTTCGCTGACCAGGGCCTGAAAGAATGTGCGTGATATAGTAAAGGTAACAGATGGAAAAAAACAGAGAATTTCATCAGAGTGCTGAAAAATCTATGGAAGGAACTAGATGGAAAGTATGAGAGCCAAGAAATTCAAGAAGTAACGTTAAGAATTCAGCAGGTAGATTTATTACTAATCTGTTTTTACTAATAATCTATTACTAGTAGATTGCTGTTGTTGTTGTTGTTGTTGTTAGGTGCTGTCCAGTTGGTATCCAACTCAAAGAGATCCTACATACAACAGGAGAAATACTATTGTCAGTGCTTCTCTGCTATTCATAGGGTTTTCAATGGTGGATTGATTTTGGGGTGTGGGTTGCTGGGTCTTTCTCCCACTAGTAGATTAGAACTAGCAAAAATTTTTAAAAATGAGTGAACTCAAAGTAGATAAATATAAAATATTCAAGCTGAAATACAGAAGGAAAAAATAGGAAATACAGAAAAGAGCATAAAGGATATATGGAACAAGGTAGAAAGATCTAATCTAAATGTGACAGCAGCCCAGATAAAAATGAAAGAGGCAAAAAAATATATATTTCGTGAACTAATAGCTGACCAGTTACCAAAACTGAGGAAAGACAATCCATAGATTAAAAATCACTGCATGACCTAAGCAAGATAAATATAAAAGAAATCATACCTCATTGTAGTCAACCTGCTCAAAGACAAAGACAAAGAAAATCTTGAAAACAGCCGGAGAGGACATATGCCCACTTCAACAGAGCAACAATAATACTAAAATTGGCTTTTCAACAGAAATGGCATGCTTAAAGTCCTAGAGGGCCTGGGGTTTAGCTCAGTTGGTAGAACGATACTCTGCGCTCTCTGAGGACCCAGGTTCAATCCCAACACTGCAAAAATGGGAGAAGGACCTGGCAGCCTACTCTTCAAGCAATCCTGAAATAATCACCCATTGAAAACCCAATGAGGGTCAATGTGAGTCGACAACACCTAACAACAACAAAGTGCCGGAAGGAAGAAAAACTAACAGAATCCTATATCAAGTTTATACAGCCTTCAAAAATAAAGGGAACTGTGCTAGCTAGATTTTCATTGCTGGGCCAAAAAGCTGAGACTAAGTGAAAAGAGGAAAGATCTATGTTGGTTCATGGTTTCAGAGATTTCTTTCTATGGCTGGTTGGTTCGGTTTTGGTGCCTGTAGTGAAGCAAGGCATCCTGGCAAGAGAAGGTGTTTACCTCATGGTTCCCAGGAAGCAGAGAGAGGTAAGTGGCCAGAAACAAGATATTATTCAAAGGCACGCCCCACTGACCTCCTCCTCCCAAAAAGGCCCTGCTTCCCAACAATGCCATCAATTTAGAAATCCATCAATGGATTAATCCATTGATAAGGTCACAGCCCTGCTGATCCAATCAGCTTTCAACAATTAGATCCATCAGCTGAGGGCCAAGCCTTCAACACACCAGTCTTTTAGCTGGCACTTCATATCCAAGCCATAACAGAAATGTGGAGATATTTAAAGATGGCAGAACAGACAGACTTTGTTGCCAGTAGACCCAATCTAACGTAAGACAAGGACAACAATCCAGAGGAAAAGCCTGAAATGTATGAGGAAATGAAGAGCTACAGAAAGAATCAATGAGGACACATAAATAAAAACCATACAAATATGAAAATCTATGCCTTGTGGGATTTCAGAATATATGTGGGATTAAAACACTTGACAACAGTAACAGAAAAGAGGGGGGATAAAAAAGCATTCTAAGGTCTTCACATTTTGTGGAAGAGATAAAAGTCCTAAGCTATATTACACTGTGATAAGGCATGGATGCATGTTATAATAGGGTAATTACTAGAATGCAAACGCAAGAATTTTTAAGTACCAAGTTTACACAGGGAAAATGGCATAATGAAACTATTAATCTCAAAGAAGGCAGAGAACCAAAGGCACAGAAAAGCAACAAAAAACAGCAGCAACACAGAGTAAAATGGCAGCTATAAATGCTACTACATCAATATAATGTTAAATATGAATGGACACAACACTCCAAGTAAGGCTAATATTACCAGATTAGATTTTGTGTGTGCGTGTGGTGCTCGGGATGGAGTCCATGGTTTTGTGCATGCTAGGCAAGTTCTCTACCACTGAGCTACACCCTCAGCCCAGATTAGTATTTTTTCCCTAGTAATAGGGGGCTGAACCCAGGGCCTCACACCTACTTTGCAAGCCCTCTACCACTGAGCTGCACCCCCAGCTCATCTTTTTGTTTGGAGACAGGGTCTCACTGAATTGCACAGGCTGCCTCTGGTCTCAAACTTGCAATCCTCCTGCTAAAGCTTCCCAAGTCACCAGGATTACAGGAGTTTAAGCCACCTCCAGCTCCAGATGTTGTTGTTAAGCTCCAGCGGGTCAGTGTCCAACTCATAGTGATCCTACATGCAACAGGTGTAACACTATTGTCAGTGCTTCTCTGCTATTCATAGGGTTTTCAATGGCAGATTGAGTTTTGGGAGTGGGTTGCCAGGTCCGTCTCCCAAGCTTATAGCACCTGGTGTTCCCAGGGGGTCTCCCAACCAAGTACTAACCAGGCCCAACCCTGCTTAGCTTCTGAGATCTGACGGGATTGGACGCCACAGTGCTGCAGCTACAGGCCAGCTCCAGATAGGCATTCATAAATCTCAATTATATGTTCATTACAAGAGATCTATCTCAAATTAGACCAAAAAAGAATGAACATAAAAGTTGCCAAGCACCTTTCCCCAAAAAAGAAATCTGGCATCACTGTGTTAGCATCAGACCATGCATACGTGCAGGCAAGAATTGTTAAAGAGTGGGTGAATGCTTTATAGTGGTAAAACCATCAATCCAGGCACACAGCAAAAAAAAAAAAAAAAAAAAAAAAAAAAAAAAAAAAAAAAAAAAAAAAAGGACAGAACTAAAGGAAAAGTAGCAAGCCCACACTAATATAAGGAAACATCCACACACTCCTCTTAATGTACAATAGGAAAACAGGCAGAAAGTCAGGAAGGACAGACATCAGAAAAACACAATTAGCCCGGCCTCATTCACACTATATGCAGCACCCAGGGAGGAAGGAATGCACATTCTTATGAGCACACAGGATATTTACATCATGAGCCAGATGCTGAGTCATGAAGCAAACTTCAAGTCTCCAGTGATTTAGATCATCCAGATTTAAATCCTCAGGCCACTGTTAATAACCTAGGAATTAATAACAAAGACTTAGCTAGAAAACCCCCTTCTCTCCCCTGCTGGCCGGCTCTGCCCTACATAGCTATTATTCTCTGTCATTTGTAAACAAGCTTGAAGGAAGGAAAGGGAGCTACTAGAGAGCCAGAGGGGAAGTAGAAGCCACAGGACAACTACTGAGCAATTCAGGAGCCAATATCGCAAAAAGCAATGGAAGTGTCATGTGGGAGATTCCCTCCTCCTTCTCCAATTTCTTGCTGCGCCACTAAGATGGCGCCAAAGGCTGTTTAGTGTAACTGCTCACTGGGTGACCCACAACTGCAGGGACTGGCTATGCTTAGTTCCGTGCTCGTGGCCGCCATGTGTCCATGATAGAGACACTGTAAAAGTTTAGTGCGAGATCAGGCTGACTACTATATGGATTGGCTAAGTCCCTACCTCCACTCTTATCTCATGCCATATAACCATTTGCCCCCTCCCCAATAAACGAGTTCCTGTTTCATTAACTCCCAGAGTCTGCTGTGATTCTGTGATCCCCAGGGGTGGGGAAGCTCTCGCACACTTACTCTCCCTGAAGTGTCAGGACCTTCGAGGGTGGGGGACCCAGCAGTGTCACACATATACATGTGTCCTAAGGACTACAAGGACAACAAGGAGGACAAGGACAAGGACACAACAACAAGGAGGACAAGGAGGGCAACAAGGAGGATAACGAGGAGGAGGAAGAGGAGGACAACAAGGACTAGACTTTAACACCCGCAAGGAGAAAGGAGGCATGGCTTTGATCTCATGAGGCAGAGGTGAGGTCAACGCAAAAGAGGAAAACCCTCCACCAGATGGATTAACACAGTGTCTGCAACAATGGGCTTAAGCATAAATAAGATCGTTTGCCTGGCACAGAATCGGCAAGTGTTTTGATCTGCTGTACATAGGGTCGCTATGAGTCGGACTCGACTTGACGGCACCTAACAACAACAACAACAACAAGGACTAGACTTTAACACCCACAAGGAGAAAGGAGGCATGGCTTTGATCTCATGAGGCAGAGGTGAGCTGAACTCTGGATAAAGGAGGGACCCTGGAAGACAGGCCCTTCTTATGAGAAAGACTAGAAAACCCCAGCCTGCAGCCATAGCCCTGTGGCATCTGATCCTATCAGATCTCAGAAGCTAAGCAGGGCCAAGCCCAGTTAGTACTTGGATGGGAGACTGCCTGGGAACACCAGGTGCTGTAGGCTTGGGAGAAGGACCTGGAAACCCACTCCCAAAAATTAATCCGCCATTGAAAACCCTATGAATAGCAGAGAAGCACTGATAATAGTGTTTCGCCTGTTGTACATAGAGTCACTATGAGTCAGATACAGACTCGATAGCACCTAACAACAACAACAAGAAAACCCCAAAGAAGTGTCCCCAACAAATCTAATTCTGTGCAGGTGCAAGACACATATCCCACTAGAAACTGACCCTCCACCTCCACCCCCATCAGATGTAAAGTTTTTTACTCTCCACAAAGTGAGCAAATCCCAAACCAAAAAATCACTGTAAAATTAGTTTCAGCAGAGTGAACCTGCGTGTCCATGGCTAAAGCAAAGATGGATCCATTCCCCGAGACCCTCCCATCACCAGGCATGTGGAAACACCAGAGAAAAGCTAGCAAAAACACTAAAGAAAAGCTCCCGGTAATTTTTTAAAGCCACAGACTTCATGAAGAAATGACTCAAGCAAAGGAAAGTAAGTAGATACAATAAACAGGGTAAGTGGGTCCCCAGGCACCTGTGTCAACAGAATAATCCGATCGAATTATAAACCTAATGTTTAAAATGAGGACATAAATAAAGAAGAAACAAAAATCATATTGAAAGAACAATATTCTATGAAAAAAGATAATAGCCGGACTTGAAAATGAACCAGATGATACTTTTAAGACGGAAAATGACTCCAAAAAGGACTCCACAAAATCACTTAACAATCTAACATTTGTTTTGACGGCAGGATTGGTGGCGTCCATATGTAGGAGGATTGGGTGAAGTAGGAGGAAAATGCAAGGGAAAGCCACAGAAGGCCACGAGGCTGTGGAGAGGTAGGCAAGCTGGAAGAGATGAAAGGACAGAGAAAAACGAAAGCGGAGGGCCAACCCAGAATCCAGAGGAGTTTTGAGTACTGTGGAGACAGGTACAAGTGCTCCCCAACACACGGGTGGGTGTAGCCTGCCTGTCTGACAGCTGGGCAGCCACCTATCTAGCTCTAGCCACTGAAATGAGAGGATTCGATGTGACGGGTCACTCCTTTGGTTTTGTTTTTTTGACACAGAGTCTCACTACATAGCCCAGACTAGCCTCGAACTCACGATCCTCCTACCTCAGCTTTCCGAGAGCTGGGATTACAGTGATGCGCCACCGTGCCCAGCTTGATGGATCACTTCTCAGCTGAGGCCTCAGGGTTTCTGTTTTAATGCTGGACTGAGAAGGCCACGGCTCCACAGGGGTGGCATCAGGTGTGAAGGGGACTAGGCCACTCTGAGGGTGAAGGGACATCAGCTTGGGGAGCTGTAGGGAGCTAAGAAGAGGAGCCAAGGTCCTTCTTCCAAAAATGCCTTTCAGGAGATGCCGGTGAACCAGGTTATTTTCTCTGATGGCTCAGCAGTGGCCCTCCAAAGCCCTGGCAGTGTGGGGCTTGGAATCTGTCTGGGGTGGACCTCAGCCTGGCTTCTCCTCAAGACTGTGGATGCTCCTAGATGTGCATTATAGTGGCTTCTCCAGACCCTCTGCCCTTGAGAACTCCAACCCCAAACTCAACTGTGATGATTAATCTCAATTTTCAACTTGATTGGATTGAAGAGCCCAGGAGATTAGCAAAGCACACCCCAGGATGTGTCTGTGAATGTGTTTCCAGAAAGGATTCACTAAGGGAGAAGATTTGCCCTAAAGGCAGTGGCGTCATCTCACGGGACAAGGGACTAGATGGAATAAAGTGTGTGGGGAGGAGATAAAGCCAGACAGCTGGTGATGACATATTCATTCATTCTCTCTCTCTCTCTCTCTCTCCCTCCCTCCCTCCCTTCTCCCTCTCCCTCTCTATCTCCCTCTCCCTCTCTTTCTTAGCCATCATAATGGGAGGTGCTCTACCATAGCCTCCCCACCATGAGGGACGGACTCCTCCAAAACCATGAGCCAAGATGAATCCTACCTCTCTTGAGTTATTTATGTCAGGCAATCTGTCACAGGGACAAGAAAGCTGACAAGCAGCCCCCATCCAGGCCCTGCAAACCCCTCACTGCTAGAGGGAGAGGAGGGGGACAAGGAGAGAGAGAGGCAGAAGAGAGAAGAGAGCAGGAAGGATTCAGAGGCGGAAGGCAGGTGAGGTCAGCCCGGTCCCCTTAGACCAAGGCCATGCTGACTGAGGACCTGGTGCCAGGGTGGGGGCCCAGACTTCAGCATGTGAAAACAAGGCTGTGGGTAGCCAGGCAATGTGGGAGGCAGCTGGGGGAGGGAAGGAGGCAGGTGGGGTCGGTCCTCAGCCCTTGCTCTCTGTCTGGAAGGGGCTGGCCTGGGGACTGGGGCAGGCAGAGGCTCCCTGCAAAGGCCTGAGAGGCCCAGACCCATGAGTTAGAGAGGCAGCATCTGCAGGGAGGAGAGAGGAGAGTCCAGGGCAGAAAGGAAGCTGTGGAGGCGCAGAGAAAGCAGGTTAGGACAGGGGAGGGAAAGGAGTGGAGCCCTGCTGCGTGGCAGGCAGAACCTGCTCCTGCCCCAGCCTCTCTCTCAGCAGCACCCCCATCTCCACAGCCCCCGGGGCAGGTGGCCATCCTCCAGGAGCTGGCCTTGGCCCTCCACAGTCCCGAGAGGGGACAGGAGGACAAAGCGTGACTGGCTCAGGAAAGGGGGTGGGAAGGGGAGGTAGGAGGTGTCTAGACAAAGAGCGCCAAAGAGGCCACAGGACCTCCTCTGGGCCCCACTGTAACTGTGCTCTGAGTCCAAGAGGACCAGGGGTCAGGCCAGCGGCCACGCAGGCCCTCTCCAGGTCTGCCTTCCCTGAGGGGACTGCTGGTGTCTGCCCGGCCCCCAGGGCTGCGGGCAACTGCAGAGGGCAGGTGGGAAAAGCTGGAGACCAGAGCATGTGTTGTGCTCTGCTGGGGCCTCACGGCCACCCCTCCCACAGCTGGCATCTCTGGAACCACACCCAGGGGGCTGAAACAGACCTGAGCTCTTCAGACCCCCTTGTGCTAAGGCTACCATTGGCCCGGGTCTGAGGGGACCCCGGCAGTCAGTGGACGCCCAGCAGGCAGTCCAGAGGGGGATGAGCCTTGGTGGAGCAGCGGCTAAAAGTCTTCCTACCTGCAATGCCGAGGTCAACCACAAGAGGGCAGCGCAGGGCTGCCTTTCTGAGCTTCGTGTACCCTGGAGCTGGTGGGCAGAATCACAAGGGTTTGGGAAGGGTGTTGCCATTCTGAGACCCCTCTTTGTTCTCCACATACTTCTTCTGCAAAACAAACAAACAAACAAACAAACAAAAAACACTAGGAATTTAAGCGGCAAGAGGAAGTGGCTCATGTTTGTTGTTACTGTTTCCTTTCTTTTTTCTTTTTTTTAGTACTGGGGAGTTGAACCCAGATCCTCACATATGCTAGGCAACAGCTCTACCACTGAGCTGCACCCCCAGCTCCATTTTTATCTTATTTTTCCAGAGACTCAGGCTGCCTCTGGCCTTGAGCTTTGATCCTCTTGCCTCAGCCTCCCCAGTCGCTGGGATTACAGGCATGTATCACAATACCCAGCTAAGTGGCTGGTTTCCAAAAAACAATAAAGAGGTGGATCTGAGGGGCCTTTTGGTGCCTCCAGATTCCCATCTGGTTCGGAAGCTGGAGGACTGAGCCCCAGAGAGTTTCAGTCGCTTGCGTAAGATTGTCCAGTTCTTTCCCTTGACTGCCGCTTAGTTCCCTCTCCAGGCCCCCGCTGCCCGCTCTCGTGAGCAGTGTTCCACTGGAGGGCGTCTGATGGGGAATGGAGGCAGCTCAGGTGGAGGAAACAGCCACACTTGAACCTGGCCCTGGGGTGTGGGAAGAAGCTGGCTCTGTGGAGTGGGCGCTCCAGGTGGGGTAGTGACGTGGGCGAAGTCAGAGGCAGAGAAAATGGAGTGAAGGAGAGGGGAACTCGAAGGTGAGGAACAGACAGGAAGCTTGCTGAGCTGGGTCTCTGCAGACCACGTGGGTCTCCGCCCTTGGGCTTGCGGCAAGCCTGCTCAGGAAACATCCTGGATTCCATGTTGCTGAAAGGACAGCATGCGGCGAGTTCTCCAGATTACCTCATGTGGAGGTGGATGGGAGCAAACGGTCACCATGGCCACCAAGGAGTGGTCCCTCTGCCCCTCCGCAGCCTGCAGGCCAACCCTGGGAGCAAAGCAGCCTCGCCCCATTCTTCCACCATGACTCCAACCTATGGCAGCCAGAGCCGCCAGCCACAGGGCTCCGAAGTAACCTCAGACCTGGCTGTCTCTGGGCAGCCTGGGACTCCTGGGCTCTGTGAAGCTGTCAACTAGGACGTGCAGAGGCCATGGTCCTGTCACGGGCCCTCCAAAGCCAGGAATCTCCTCCCCAGGGTCAGCAGCACATTGCTCGGCATCCTGCCATCCAGGAGGAGCAAGGGACATGGCGGGGGGCGGTGGAAGCCAGGTTGGGGTTTCCATGGGCTCACAATGGCATCTGGGACAGGAGAGGCCCAACTGTCCAGTCAGAATCGCTGCTTCCACAAAGATGCCACCTGACCTAAGCTCAGCCCACACTGCCTGCAGGGGCCTCCCCTGGCCTCCCAGCCCCAGACTCCGTCCAGAAGGCTCCACCTGCGTCTTTGGCAGCCCTTTCCATAGACGCAGACTCCAGAATCCAGGAGTAAGATTCAGGCCCTGGAGACCAATAGAGCTGAGCTCAAGGCCCAGCTCTGCTCCTTGCTGGCTCAGGGTCTGGCATGTTTGGGGCCTCTCTGAACCTCTGTCCTGTCCCCTTTATAATGGTGGAACCAGGGCTAGGACCTCCTGTTAGGGTTGTGGGGAGGGTCAAATGAGAGAGGTGGTGTCCTTCGATGGGGCCAGGGCCCACACGTGTTCCGTAACAGCCAGCACCCTTGCTGTTGTTAGGTGCCATCGAGTCAGTATACAACTCATAGTGACTCTACATACAACAGGTGAAACACTATTGTCAGTGCTTCTCTGCTGTTCCTAGGGTTTTCAATGGCGGATTGATTTTTGGGAGTGGGTTGCCGGGTCTGTCTCCCAAGCCTACAGCACCTGGTGTTCCCTCGTGGTCTCCCATCCAAGTACTAACCAGGCCCAACCCTGCTTAGCTTCCGAGATCTGACAGGATCACATGCCACAGCGCTGTTTTAATTCCTTTTATGGGACTGCTCACCTCTTGCTGCCCAATGACAAACATCCCCATGGCCGCCAACCTCCTGGCTGCTGCTGGGGCATGCTCAGCTCTCCTGGTTTGGGGCCGTTCTGCAAAACGCCTTGTGGCCAATTACATATGGACGAGTCAGTTCCTGAATTTCTCCCATGCTGGTTGTTCTCGACATTACAAATGCATTATTTAATCTAATATCACCTCAGTCAGCAGTTTCCCAACTATTTAGTCCCAAGACTCCTTTACACTCTTAAACACCGCTGAAGAGCACAAGGGGCCTTTGTTTATGGAGCTTACCTCTACCATATGAGGAATTAAAGTAGATCTTTAAAGCCTGGTGCATGCACACACACACCCCCGTCAGAGGTCAGAGCCAGCCGAGGCCTCTGCAGATAGGTACGTGAGCACTCGTGAGACGACGAGAGTGGGAAGGGCAGATGACATCTCGGTGTGGCGTGGCGAAAGTAGTTTGAACTCAGGGATTCTCCTAACGGGTCCTGAGGGCCTCCAGGGTCTCTGGACCACCCTTTGACGAAACAGGAGTGCAGAAGGGAGCGGCTCTCGGAACATCAGGTGGAAAGTCCCGCCCAGAGGAGGGGCGTGATTCGGGGAAACGACCTCACACATAATGAAGGACTCCTCTCCAGAGTGCTTTGCAAGGGGGCTGCCAGTGACCACGCCCCTCTAGAGAATCCCAAACCGGAAATCACGGTGCCTCGGGATGCCACTGTCTCTGTGATAAAAGATAACCCGGCGCTCCTATGTGCCCTCCCTAGCTATGAAACATTTCTGGCCCTCCATCAAAAGACAGACCAGTAAGTGTTCTTTAAATATCTGAAGTAAAAATAAAATACTCAAGAAATGTATATGTGGTGAAGTAAGATTGACCCATCTGTGCAGCATGCCCAACTAACTACATTTATGGACGCCACCTAGTGCCACCTGCCGACTGTGGCAAATGCCCCTCCCCCACATCTTAGGCTAGACACCAGCTCCACGCCTGTGTTTTTGTCTTTCATCATTTTGCTTTTGACCTGGACTTGACCTTCCCCACAGCTGGACTCATTCTTCAGCTATTCTCAAGCGTGGGATTGGAAGCTACACTTGCTGGAATCCAACACTGGTTTCTAGCTGTGTGACCTTAAAGAAGTCATCTAACCTCTCTGAGCCCCAACTTTGTCCTCCATAAAGTGGGATGTTACTTGTAAGCACACATAGACACCAGCTCCCAACACCAGCCGGTCACTCTTACAGCGTGGCGGGCGCATCATTTGTGACATCTCATCCCGCTGATGCCGTGCCTCTGAGATGGCCCTCGCCTGTCCATCCCACTCCCTGTCCTTGCGACCAATCAACTGGTCTACAACACCCCCTAACCCTGGCTTTCGCTCTCACCAGGCTCTTCCTTACTGTCCCACAGTAATGACCAAGGGGTTCCCCTGCTCAATGTCAGAGTGAGAGGCTGCAGACCACACTAACTCAATCCACCCCCTTTGACCTGGGGACCACTTAGCCGGGGCTTTGCCTCTTTCTGCTGCAATGACAACCTCCGAAGACCATAGCTGAGGTGCCCTCCACCCAGGTCCCAGACATGTGAGCCCTAAGTAGCCTCCAAAAGCCTGACACGGCTGTGTGCACCCATTCTGCGGGTAAGAAGACAGACGCACAGCATTGTTCAAGCCCTGCCCACGGCAACACAGATGACCAGCACAGTCAGGACTGCCACCCAGGTGTCCCTGACTCTAACCCAGGGTGCTGTGAGGTTATTGCCCTCCCTCCCTGGGGACACTGAGACCCTCCCTTTTGTGTGCCACCCCGACCCTCTTCCTGGCCTGCCTGTGCCTGCCAGAGCTGCCCATCTCCAGGGCTCCAAGTCCACGCCGCCTGTTTCTTACAGCCCCGTCCACCCTGCAGCCTCTGCCAGTGGTCCGAGTCCCCCACGGGGCTTCCTGCCACTTCCTCAGGGTTCCAGCCTGACCCCCAGAGCAAGCCACAGGGTCACAGCTCCCTGGGTTCTACTCAGAGCCTCACCCCCAATTCCTTCGCTCCATTGAGGTTCACCGAGGGACCCC
The DNA here is from genome assembly GCA_007922755.1 of Pedetes capensis. Taxonomy (NCBI): domain Eukaryota; kingdom Metazoa; phylum Chordata; class Mammalia; order Rodentia; family Pedetidae; genus Pedetes; species Pedetes capensis. The sequence goes on along the minus strand of VMDO01005785.1, from coordinate 7,336 downwards.
AGGGGTAGGCGTTGCCCAGGCTCTCTCGATGCAGCTATGGACAGACGGGGCCCCCCCCTGAGCCTCGTGGAGCTGATGGTCCTGAAGGGCAGAAGGGCAGTAAGCAGGAGCAAGGACTCAGTTGCCACTTTGTCAGGTGACAATTATGTGATAAGCGCTCACAGCACCACCAAGCGGGCAAGGCTGGAATGGGCAGGAGGGGGCATTGTATGAGTGACTGGGAGGGTCTGGGAAGGGTGTGCCAGGCAAGGGGATGGCGAGTACAGGCCTGCTGTGCCAAGGGGCAGCGGGGAGGCTGGCAGCAGAGCAGAGGTGGCAGGTGAATGGGGGCAGCTGAGAATTGCTCAGAATTGGGCAGGATGAGGTGAAGGGGGTCCTGGGGGCACGAGGGCAGGTCTTTGCATTGTCCTAAGTAAGCTGGGGGTGGCCAGGATTTAAAGAGGAGAGCGGCATGGTTGGAGGCCTGCAGGGGCAGATGTCAGGGTGGGCCAGGAGGGCCATGTAGGGCTCCGGCATTGCAGCGAGGAGGGGTGTCAAAATGGTTTCATTGTCACTCAGGTGAGGTGACAGAGGACAGAGGATCAGAGGACGATGCCCTTGGAAAGGCTGTCACTCAGTTCCTCCATGGAGATGGGGCCCCCCACACCATGTTGCAGGGCCCAGGGAACTGGACCCAGGGAAGCCCAGGGGTGGTTGGGAGGCAAAGGAGAGTGAGAGGGAGCCTGGATTTTCATTCTCTGCCTTCAAGGGAAGGAATGTTCCCGTAGGCCAATCAGGCTCAGTGAGCTGAGGATGAGTGAGTCTGAGAGCTTTGTGGGGTTCTGGGGTGCAGGGGCTGTCCCAGCTGTCTGGCGCCTGCCCTAGGGGCTGAGGGAGGTGGCCTGCTCCTCCTTCCATGAAGGAGGGCATCCTGGGCTTTGTACCTGCTGCCTGGCCTATGAAGGACGCCCAGGGACACCCAGGGAGCTCTAGGGCCTGGCCAACGTGGGAGGTGCTGTCCCTTGGAGGTCAGCAAGTCCAAGGACCTCAAAGGATGGTAACATCCACACAATAAAACCGGGATTAGCTGGGGATAGGGGCTGGGATTTAGCTCAATTGGTAGAGCCCTGCGCTGCAGTCTCTGAGGTCCCAAGTTCGATTCCTAGCACCGCAAAGATGGGAGAAGGACGTGTCAACCCACTCCCAAGGCACTCCCGAAAGAATCAGCCATTGAAAACCCTATGAGGGTCGCAATGAGTCAGACACGACTCGACGGCACCCAACAACAAGCTGGGGATGGTGCACATGCCGGGCTGGGGGCAGGTAGGAGAGGGGAGCAGAACATCAAAACTGGAAGGTGTGACGAGGCTGGGTGGCCCCTGAGGGTGACCTGAAAGAAAGAGCCAAGGGCAGAGGCTCCAAGAAAATGTGCCTAAGCACAGGGGGCAAGTGAGGTGGGCGCCAGGACTGGGTCATGCAGCCTCTGAGGTGGGCTATGCAGGAGGGGCCATGGCTGAGGGGCTGGAGGGGACCTGTGGTGGCCCTGGAGGTGTGGGGGAGGGATAGGGAAAGAGCACATGGACCTCCAGCTGCCTCCAGCACCTTGTGCAAATGTTGTTGTCAGGTGCCATAGGGTCCAATGCACAGCGGCCCTCATAGGGTTTTCCATGGCTATTTCGGGACTGTTCTGGGAGTGGGCTACCATATCCTTCTCCCTTTTTTTGCAGTGCTGGGGTTCGAATCCAGGGCCTCAGCGGTGCCCTACCAACTGAGCTAAACCCCAGTCCATGTGTAAAAGAGATGTGCAGAAAATATTTACTGAGAAACCGAAACGCTGGTCCTTTGACAAAGCCTAGCTGGGGTGTGTGCCTCGGTGCCTTTGAGGCTGTTGGGTAGGGCTGAGGCCAGAGGGTGGGGCCGCCCACTTCAGCTGTGACTCAGGTCTCAGGGGACCCATCGCAGCAGCCAGCCTCCATGGGAGGCTCAGCCCTCGGGCGGGGAGGAAGGCCTCTGCCAGTCAGGGTCTCGGCGATGCGGTTGTGTTTATTTTAGCCCTTTGGTTTTCCCCAGGAAGCCCCAGTCACCACCCCGACCCCTGGAGGGACAGGTTCCCAGAAAGCCCTGGCCTGGGCATCTGGCCCAGACCAGAAACCACTGTCCTTCCCTGAGGGCGTCTGCAGCGGGGACTGGAGGGGACTCGGAAGAGTTTTAACTTTCAGATGCAGGCAGGCTGCCGAGGACAGGCCACCAGGGTTGCCAGCGTGTGGCGATGGCACTGAGGCCAAAAGCACCGACTGTGATGTGGAAAGGGACCACTCGGGGCCCACCCTCTGCTCCCTTCTGGGGACCTGACTGTGAGTCCAGGTGCCGTGCAGCCTGACACTCCCTCAGCAGAGGGCACCACAGGCCTGTGGGTGGGGAAAGGGTCAGCACTGTCCCTGAAGTTATGGGACAGCTGTCCCATGGTCCCCGCTGGGACTCCAGGCCTTGAGCACAGCTCATCCAGCTCCAGACCCAGCACTCGCCGCCTGCCTCCCATGGTGCTTTTACGGGGCAGAGTGTGGTGGGGGAGATCAGGTCTCCTATTCTGGCAGAGCCTGCAGCCATAGCCCTGTGGCATCCGATCCTGTCAGATCTCAGAAGCTAAGCAGGGTCAGGCCTGGTTAGTTCTTGGATGGGAGACCGCCTGGGAACACCAGGTGCTGCAGGCTTGGTAGACGGACCTGGCAACCCACTCCCAAAAATCAATCTGCCATTGAAAACCCTATGAACAGCAGAGAAGCACTGATAATAGTGTTTCCCCTGTTGTACGTAGGGTTGCTATGAGTCGGATACCGACTGGATAGCACCTCACAACAACAACATTTTGGCAGAGGTGGACTGAAATTGGGGGTGGGGGGGTTGGCACTTCCCCAGCTCCATTCCCTGGATGCAGCCTGACCTGCTCTACCAGGAAGGACACACTGCTGCCAGCCATGGTGCCAGGTCCTCTCTGTCACCTTGCTGTGCTGCCTTAGGTAAGTCATGAGTCTCTGGCAGGCCCAGCTTTTGGCCTCAACAAAGATCTGCCTGCGTTGAGATCTGACCAGGGCCTGATTCTCTCCAGACCTTTCAGAACACAAAGAGCTTGGGGGTGCATCCCTGGAAGCCTCCCAGAGCCCAGCAGAACCCTGGCCTCCCCCAGGGCGCTGCTGCAGGCCCAGTGAGGAACACGGGGCAGGCCTGAGCCCTCCGTGCCCAACACAGGACGCACCCTTTTGCTGGTGGCCGTGGACATGCGCTATTGTTCCTCCCCAGCTCATCTCCCTGCCCATGGCAGCCACCTGTGCTTAGCCCTTACCACGAAGGCTCTCTCCAGAGTCAGCAACCTGGTCCCCAGGACATCAGGACTGCCATAGAATCCATCCTTCCCTTGGATAAAAGAAATAGACAGGGGAGGAGCCAGGGTGTGTTGGGGGCTGGGGCACGGGGGCAGGGCCAGGGCCCAGGCCTATGGACAGGGCAGAGGTCACAGAGGCCAGGCCAGCCTGGGGCCATCAGGCAGATGGAATTCAGTGAGGTTGGAGGCCAGCCTTGTAAAGGCGGGGCCACAGAGGTTACGGACTCCAGAAGCTCTCAGGAACCAGAAAACATTCTAACTATTTTTGCAACTTTCACAAGCTGCTCCCATTGAAGCATGACAAACTCAACAACAGCTGGACTTTGGAAACTTGAAACCGCCCATGTGATAGCAATGGACCTCCTGGGGCACTGACAAAGTGGCTACACAAAAATTAAAACGTAAACAAGACTATAAGCGCTCCAAAGTTATTTCTACTAGAGCTGAGAAACAAGCCCATGTCAGCTGCAGGAGCGTCTTAGCACATGGGAGGAAGCCAGGTGGGCTCCCAGGGAGAAGCTGTGCAGAGGGGCCTGCCATGGGCACTCCTGCCCCACTACCTACCACAGGACAGGACAACTAGCACAGAAACTGTGCCCACTTACCCCTGCTAGGGTCCCGCATGGTAGAGCTGCAAGGGACAGGTCACCAGCCATCCACTCCACCCCTGCTTACCCAGCCAGCCCGTTGTGCCGCCTCCTGTGGTGAACTGCAGGACGGCCTGTGGAGATGCCCACAGCGGACACCCCAGAAGCTGCAGCTCTGTCGTCCCTTACTTGGCAAAACGGACTGTGCAGGTGGGATCAAGAGATGGGGAGATGAGCTCAGATTATCTGGTGGCACCAGTGCATCCACAAGGGGCAGGAGGGTGTCAGAGTCACAGAGGCAGAGGGAGACAAGGAGATCAAAGATGCTACACTAGCCGGGCGAGGTGGCACACGCCTGTAATCCCAGCGGCTTGGGAGGTGGAGGCAGGAGGATCGCAAGTTCCAGACCAGGCGCAGTCTGTGTAATTTAGCGAGACCCTGTCTCAAAATGTTAAAAAAAAAAAAAAGGGCTGGATGGCGCAGCTCAGTGGTCCAGCCCTTGCAAAGCATGCAAGCGCGAGGCCCTGGGTTCAACCCCCAGTACCGCAAAAAAAAAAAAAAAAAAAAGAGAAGAAGAAGAAGAAGAAGCTACACTAGGGAGATGAAGGGAAGGGCCATGGGCCAAGGCATGTGGCAACCTCTGGACACTAGAAAAGGTCAGCAGCAGGTTCCCCTCAAGCCCCACGAGGCACCTAAGCAGAACTGTAAGAGGGGACACTTACATGATCCTAAGCCACTAAGGTTGGGGCAATTTGTTGCAGCAGCTGCAGGACCTTACCCAGCCCCGGGGAGGCCGCTGCTTCCCTGCTCATGCAGGACACCCTCCCCCTGCCCCCGCCATGTGCTCTCTCGAGCCCCCCAGAGGAGCTGGCCCAAAGTTCTAGGAAAATTCAACTCACGAAAGGGATATTTTCCTGCGAGTCTCCAAAGAGCCACCTGACCCACAGGCCCCTGCTGCCCACGGGATGGGACTCACGGAGCAACACACAGCAGCCGGCACACAGCCCACCCCTTCTCCATGAGGCGGGCGTTCCCCAGCTCCAGTTCCCACGCAGGGGCAGAGAGGCCGCCATCTTCCCTTCTCCTCAGACTCTCCTGAGCTGGCTCCTGGCGGCCACATAGCAGAGATGGCTTCAGAAGTGCTGCGGGAGGACAGAGTCACGGCCCTTGCTCTCCCCGCCCCTCCCTCTTCCAGGCAGCGCCTTCTTACTGAGCAGCGCTATCCCCGGCCTGTGAGGGAAGGATGCCCCCCTTTTCCAGCCTGAACACCAGCACGCCCACCCCTCCCCAGCAAAAAACAGCAGGAGGTGGTAGTGCCAGGCAGCCATGTTCTCGCAGGAAGTCATTTCCAGAGCCGAGGGACCCCCCAGGGTCCACACTGTGCCCAGGATGGCCCAGGCTTCCAGAATCCCGAGTCTGAGCTGATCCCTATGTGTCAACTAAATTGTACCCCATCCCCAAATTCACGTGCTGAAGTCCCAACCCCCAGGACCACAGCATGTGACTGTATTTAAAGAGAGGGTCCTTGAAGAAGTGACTAAGTTAAAATAAGCCGTTAGGGTAGGGCGTCATCGATCCCAAAGTGTCCTCAGGAGAAGAGGAAGAGGCACCAGGGACACACACAGAAGGACATCCATGTGAAGAGGCCATCAGCAAGCCACAGAGAGAAGACCCAGGAGAAACGGACCTGCCGATCTCGGACTTCCAGCCTCCTACCTGAGGAAGTCCATGTCTGTGGTTTAGACGCCCAGTCTGTGATACCTGTATGGAATCTGAGCAGACTGACGCCTCCTCTCCACCCTCAGGCCTGCCCTGCCGCCGAGTCCCAGCAGGACACTGAATGTCCAGTGATCATAATGGACCCAGAGATACTAGGGGTCTCCAACTCACATCCCCTGGGGCCAGGCACGCCACATTCCTTAACCCCCCAGTCTCAGTGTTCTGAAGACCACTCGAGGCCACTGCGGACCGGATGGGACCCCCACCCCAACTCTCACCCACAGTGGGAGACCCTAGGAGTTTCTCTGCTCGAGACTCCTGCCGTTACGGGCGCAATCACAGCCGGTGATCCATCTCTCCCCATTCACCCTCTGTGGTGAGACCCTTCACACAGCAAGTGCCCAACCCACGCAGGCCCGACACTGACCTCCCTTCCCGGACTGGTTCACACACAGCAGACTCCACAGAAACCCCCTTGTGTGGGTTCGCGATGGAAGATCACACAGTCCGCAGGCACCCGTTGTGTGGGTCCATCTTTAATTATGTTAAATATCAATAAAAGTACAGTGTAACTGTGATTCACGTGACATCTTACGCAACTAAGAGAGTACAGTTCGATACAATCCAACACGCAGCTTTGGGGGACGCAAAGGGACTTCAAACTGGGTTGTGAGAAACACTCCATTTTGCTTTGGTTTGGGGTGACAGGCTAGAGAGCCACTGCCCAAAATGCCACTTCTGCTGCCAGCTCTTAAGAAAGAGGGGTCCTTGGCCAAGAGAAAGCAAAGGCAACACCTGTGGCCTCTGGAGGGGGACCCCTGGAGAGAAAACCAGGTGTGGATGTCACTGGGTGGCACAGAAAGGTGAGGGAGGGCTACATATATAAAAAGATCGGCAATGAACCAAATAATATTGGAAATAATACCTTCAGTAATACTTCTGTAAGAAGCAGAATTACATCACATGTTATTCACATGCATAGAGTGCATAAGAAAAACCTCCTGTGATCATGGTCGGTGGGTAATAGTAAAATAGGTACTGGAAACGACAAGTTCATTGGCAGAGAAATTCATCGATAAAGGCATCGTGTCCAGAGCAGAGGGAGGAGCCTCCTCAGCAACAGAACTGAAGGGAACCCACTCAGAAAATGCACTCAGATGCACACGCGCACACACGCTCTGTATTCCAAATAAATACACACACACACTGCAGTGATAGCTCCCCAAAGCATCCTTGTGCTCAGGCCAGATCTCCCCCCCTCCCCCAGCTGCTGCTCCGAGGGCTGGCTATGAGAGAAAGGGAAGGATTGTCCCCGCACGTGAGCAGTCAGGACACACAACTCCTTCAGTAGCAGAACCAGCCCCGGGTGCGCAGTGCTGAGCTGTCCACGCACCTTCCAAAGGGCCGCGTATACCGTGTCTGACGGCAGAGAGATGGAGGCAGCACGGGGTAGCTGAGCAACTTCAGAGCTTCATACCACCGAAGCCCAGCCTGTCTCACACATGCAAGTGACAGCTGGGTGCAGATGTAGTGTTTGCCCTTTCTGATGCTGGTGGATGGGACCTCAAACGTAGCACGTGGGTTCATAGGACACACCCCTTGACCGTGTTTGGTTCTGAGCTTCACCGCCCTCCCACCTGGGCCCGTGTGCCAAGTGGGCTCAGACATCCTC
>VMDO01005784.1:72532-107880 GCA_007922755.1 Pedetes capensis | reverse complement strand
CTCTCTCTCTCTCTCTCTCTCTCTCTCTCTCTGTCCCTCTCTCTCCCTCCCTCTCTCTCTCTCTCTCTCTCACACACACTCACACACACAGAGCAGGGACAGCGTCTCCTCTAAAGCACACAGCTGTGCTTCTCTATTTACCTCTTTCCCCAAGGCGACGCTTAGAATAATCTGAACACAGGTTTGTAAGGACTCTGTCTGTGCTAAGCGACCTCTTTCTTCTGAGGGTCACAGGTGCTCAGGCCCAGCGTCCACGGCCCCCGCCTCCCAGGCCAGTGTGTTTTCCCACTGTAGAGACCAGATTCACATTTCTGTCTCTTTCAAGTGCCGATGGAGTAGAAAGGTGTTCTGGGAGATTCCCACTGAGGATGTTGAGTCAACCTGTAGACACGTGGCCACTGGATGCCCTCCCTGCGCCCACCCAGCCCAGGGCTGGCCAGAGACCCCCATGCAGATGGGCTCTCGTCCCTCCATGAATTGCTGCAGGGGAATCGGGTGAACCCCGCCGCTGGGCTGCAGGCTGCTCCAGCGGCGCTCGGGAGCCGGCCAGCCCATTTGGCTGGGATCCGTCCTGGGTTGCCCTCCTCAGCCACCAGGGCCACCTCAGCCCACGCCTGCCTTTCTGCTGCTCTCCCACCTCAAGCCCAAGCCCTGGCTGAGATGAGGCCTGTGCACTGCTCCATCCGGCATGAGTGGGGCGCACGGCACTGAGGAGGTCTCTGCCGGTGCCTCCCAGTCTGGAGGAGCCGCCTTCTCAGGGCAGAGTAGGGGACCTTCCTGAAAGCAGTGCTCTACTGAGCATCACCAGGCAGACCCAGCAGGGCTCCGTCCCTCTGAACCGCTTTATCGGGAGCTAGGGGAGGAGAGAGAAGGCTTCCACAAGGCAGAGCAAAAACGGCCTCTGCAGAGAGCGCCAAAGACACAGCAGCGGAGGTCGCTGGTGCTCACATGCAGCCCACGCAGCCGAGGCCGAGCTTGTCCCTCGGCAGAAGCCACGATTTCCGACCCAGAGTCCCACAGAAGGAGGTGTGCGCCGCAGGGAGCGTTTCCGCATAAAGAGGTCTTTACACAGCATAATTTGGAAATGGCCTGGAATGAAATTAAATGGCAGTGTGGTTACACCTTAATCACCACAGGCAGAGCAAGACGCCGCTGTGATCAGGACAAAGGAATCTACACTGATTGTCTGGTGGGGATTTGCATCTGAAATACAGTGATCTTTCTGCAAGGCACCCAATTTATTCATAAAGCTGGAGCAAGGCATTGCAACCGCGAGTGAGTTATCCAAGTGCATCTTCGTCCAGCTTCGTGGAACCGGACGCCAGGGGAGGGCCCCGTCCACTCAGCTTGTTGTTGTTGTTGTTGTCAGGTGCCGTCGAGTCGGTATCCGACCCATAGCGACCCTCATAGGGTTTTCAATGGCTGACTGTTTTGGGATTACCTTGGGAGTGGATTGCCAGGTCCTTCTCCCTTTTTGCGGTGCTGGGAATTGAACTTGGGACCTCGGAGACTGCAGCGCAGCGCTCTACCAACTGAGCTAAATCCCAGCTGTCCACTCAGCAGGCTTCTCCAAATCAGGAAGGTGCCATCCACTGGAGAATGGGGTGGGACAGCCAGAACCACTTCAGACCCCCCCTTCCCTCAGCACAGAACTGTTGCCTGTGCACTGCTATTAAATGCAGAAGAGGAACGGCCCAGCCCTGGTGGAAACCCATGAATGCACAGTCCAGGACTCGGGGAAACTTCCAAGTATCTCTCACCTTCCTGCCAGTTGCCCCCGGGTGACTCATGATAGAAAATGTCTACGCGAGCAGGCACACATAGAACCCCTGCACCTCAGCAGGCTGTGAATGAGGAAAGGGCCGGGGGAGGGGAATGCGGTTGCAAAGGTGGGGGAGAAGCCACCCAGCACGGGACACTGTAGGAGCCAAGCCATGCTGGCGCAGAGACTCTGGGGCTGAGGCCTGGGTTCCGCGAAGCAGCCAGCGCCAGCGCCCAGTCCAGATCTGGAATGAGATGCTCACAGCCACGGGCAAAGGGTCCTCTCCGCCTTCACCGTGGCTGACAGCGTGGGATGGGTGAGAGGTGGCCAAATGGAGACATCCAGTCTGCCACGCAGACCAACCGCACGTGCTGTGGCTCTGTCCCTCGCTGGCTCTCTCCGAGCGGACTCAGACCCGCGGATGAGAGCCAGCCGCACACCTCTCCAGCTCAGGGACCTCAGGATCAGCGTCTCCGATGGTGTTGGTGCCACTGAGACCAGCGAACACTACTGCTGTCCTCTGAGCGTCCCCTCCAAGACCCACGTGAAAGCTTCATTGCCACCACGACAGCCCTGGGAGGCAGGAGCTGCAAGTAGCAGTCGGGTCACTCAGGCTGCACCCTCGAGAGTGGCCTGCTGCCACCCTGACTCTGGAGTGGCTCTCTGAGCCTCCCACGGGCTCGCTGCCCCCTCTCCCAGGTCGTGACCAGCGCGAGAGCCCTCCCCAGAGGCGGCCTCTGGATCTGGCACCTCCAGCCTCCAGAACCAATGTCCCTCTGTGGTTTGTAAGTAACCCAGTCAGGGCCATCTGTGACAGCAGCAGGAACAGAATAAGGTAGCGGAAACCAAGGCTTTGTCCCTTGCCTGTTGATAGGCATGACCTCCACATCGAAGCCCGAATAGCTGAGTAAGATCCGGGTGGTGTCTCTCATCCATCTGTAAACTGATTCTGATACGTCTCATCCCCAGGCCAGCAAAGGGCTCTGTTAGGTAGACGGAGGTCTAGATGTACGTCCCACGTGCCCTCGAGGCAGGAGAGGAAGGTGCCGTCATTTCCCACACCCTGCCTGGGCTGTGGGAACCCAGAATAAATGTGAGTGGTCACAAAGGTGAAGCCAGCCTTTCTCTCCCTCCCTCCCCCCCCTCTCTCTCTCCTTCCCTCTCTTACAGACATACACACACACACACATACACACACACACACATATACACACACACACAGAATACATATTGACTGAACACTTACTGTGTGCAAGATACCTGGATGCTTCCCAGTTGACCAAGGACCTTACGTGATTGTACTATTCAGCCTGCCCACCAATCTAAGAAATAGATACAGGTTTGACGCCCACTTTGCAGATGAGAACACTGAGTGTGGGAGAGTCTAAGCACTGACTTACCACCACATCTAGTCACAGCTAAGACCATTTGATGCTGCAGAGTTGGATCCCAGCCTCAGGAACTCCCTGGGAGCTGCCTCACAGGGTCCCTAGAGGACCCAGGAGCACACCAGTGTGGAGGCGCACGCAGGAGCCTGGTGGGGCCACTCCAGATGGGCGCGTGGGAGCGTCTCAGTCTGCTTTGTGCTACTGTAACAAGAACAGCCTGGATAGTTCACAATGAACAGAAAGTCACTGGGTTCCTGATGTGGAAGGTTGGGGAATCTAACACTGAGGGGCAGGCACCTGCGTCGTAACACAGCAATGGGTGCCATGTGGCAAGGAGAGCAAGAGAGGGCTGAGCGCACTTCTGTAACTACGACAACGTTAATTAAACAGAGCCCCCAACCTAATGTCTGCCTAAAGGCCCCACCTCCCAACGCTGCTGCCTTTGGGATTAAGTTTCCAGTGCATGCACTTGGGAGGTGAATTCAAACTCCAGCATGCAGGGTGCAGGGTCCTTCCTTTTGGAGACACAGACACCAGGTCATTGAGCAATGCTGACTGTTCCAGAGCCAGGCCCTGGGGGCTCCCTGCCCCACAGAAAGACTGGGGTCCCTGGATTGGAAAAAGTCACCCATAAAATGACAATAAAATAAGAGAAGCAAAGTTCGCCATGTTGGAGGGGGGACACCCTTTATGGGTTTGCTGCCTCCTTCGACAGCCAACCCGCAGGGCTGGAAATCAGTGGTGGGTGCAGCCATCCCAGGAGGCTCTGAACTTGCCCACCGCGGCAGTCCTGCAATGCTGGGGGCATCTGGCGCTCCTCAGTAGCCACCCAGGTCCCTGCAAGAGTTGTCTATGTCTGGCTGCAGCAATGTCCCAGACTTCTCTGGAGAGAAGGAAGCACAGCAGGCCGAGTGGAAAAAGGGGCGGACTTGGCTCTGAGACCACTGTTAGCCACAACTTCATCGTGTGAGCGCCTCTCCTTCCTCTACTGTGAACGGCAGGCTCACAGGCTGAGCCGGAGGGAGAGACACCGGTTTGCTGCCTCGGGCAGCGGTAGCTTCCGTTCTCCACACGCCGAGCTCTGCTCCCTCCTTCTTTCAGCTCCCGCCCACAGACAGATGAAGGTTCCAGCCCACGGATGCAATTAAGCCATCTGAAACCATTTGGCAAAAGTATTGGCTAAAGACTGCTAACCAGGCTCTGGACGCCAGATACTTAAGACATCCAGGGCAATGGGAGACAACAGGCTGTCCGATCTGTTGGGCAGCAATAGATTGTAATTCTAAACACAGTGTCCGTTATTCCACTGTGTGGATTCTAATTAACTGCCAGAAATGCATTGTTGAGGGGATGATGGATTATGCTAGGGAAACTATTAATACAACTCATTCACTGCTGCCCACGTGCAGCCCAAGCCCAGAGCAACTGACTCCGGAGAGGCCAGGCTGCAGTGAAGGACCCAGGATGACTGCTTGGGGCCCACAGTGAGGACATAATTGGTGCCACCACACCACACCTGCGAGAGTGAGACCTCCATCCTTCCAGGTCCCACAATTGCAGCAGACCAGTGCCTGATGGCAGTGCCCTCAGATGTCCTACTGAGTGACAAACAGCACCTAAATGGATTGGCCAAATTTAGCAAAGTGCAAGTTAGTTGGGATAGACATAAGGTCCTGCATCAGGTCTGCCAAAAACAATCACGGGAGTCTCAGGAAGATGTGGGGGTCACAGTGATGGTCCCCGCGTCGAAGCCAACCATCAACCCACAAAGCTGGGGCAGTAATAGCCTTTGTTAAGAGGAGCAGGTCACCTCTGTGTAAGTCTGCAAGGACATCCTCGCCCTTTGCTTTACATTGGCTTTCTGTGCAGTTCTGTTTAACATATTTTCAAAGATAATATTAGGGTCTGACGGAAGAGCAGAATTATTTTAAGGAATTGGCTCGTGCAGTTACAGGGCTGGTATGTCAGAAACCTGCAGGGCAGGTCAGCAGGCTTGGAAATTCATAGAAAGGTTGAATTCCTTGTTGTTCTAGGAACCCTGGCTTTTGGTCTCAAGGTCTTCAACTGATTGGATGACCCCCACAGGCACATTAAGGAAGGTAATCTATTCTCCTTCTTTTAGTCAACAGACTGTCCAATGTTAGTCATGTGGACAAAATACCTCCAAGTAACATCCGCACTAGTGTTTCACCAAAGAACTGTGCTCCACAGGCTCACCACGTTGACACCAAAAATTAACCACCATGAATAAATGTTGGCATATCAGCCTGAATAGTTCAGAGGAGAGAAAACACAACCAAATGGATGTAGCATATGAGAATTGCTTAAAGGAACCGAAGGTAGTTGTGCCTGGCCTAACACTGTATCTCACGGAACCTAAGACATTTCTGATAGTATTGCACTTATCACTTTACATATCATGTATTACAAGAGAAAAGACCACCAAAGAAACTAGCACACAACACATTCTTTTTTTTTTTTTTTTTTTTGCAGTACTGGAGGTTAAGCCCAGGGCCTCGAGCGTGCATGCTTTGCAAGTGCTGTACCACTGAGCTGCTCCCCTAATCCCATTTTTCACTTTTTTTGAGACAGGGTTTCACTAAATTACACAGACTGCCTCTGGTCTGGAACTTGCCATCCTCCTGCCTCCACCTCCCAAGCCGCTGGGATTACAGGCCTGCGCCACCACGCCCAGCTGACAACACATTCTTATGACATGATTTTTATTCTATATTTATTCAAAGAGCTGTTGCGGCTTATTTCAGCAATGCTTTTTATTATAGATTACACTTATACATATGTAAAAAGAAAAATAAAGTAAAATAAATTAAGATACCCTTAAAATCTCTTCACATTCAGAATCCAGTGCTCACTTCTTGACTCAGAGCTGGTGATGTTAGATTTGTCCATGTAATCTTGTGTCTGCATCACAAACGTGGCTGGTGCCACATTTTTATAGGAAACGATGTAAGAACTGAAGGCTATTGGGAGTCCTTATGTGGGTTTTGCAATTGTGTGGCACCAGCCTGCTTCTGACATTGTATCAGGAGTGTTACTGTTGTTGTTGTTGTTGTTAGGTGCCGTTGAGTCAGTATCCGACTCATAGCGACCCTCATAGGGTTTTCAATGGCAGATTGTTTTTGGGGGGATTGCCTTGGGAGTGGATTGCCAGGTCCCTCTCCAGGAGTGTTACTACACATGCCTAATTCACTATCACCCACAACAGATCCCCGTAGGCCTACAAAACCCACCTATGCTGTGTCTCAGGTGTTTTTCTAGGCCACTGATGCTCATCTGCAGGCTTAGGTGCTGGAGTCTGGGATGCTGGTGCGTGTGCCTCAGTGAGCAAAGCCTCGTGGCCAACGTGCAGCTGAAGCCACAGTAAGAAATCGTGGCACATGCCTACTCCAGTTCCTATCCCAAAGACATTGAGATTTGGGGAGAAAATGTGCACTTCCAAATGTGCACCATTCTCTGGGCACCCTTCACCTGACTGCTTACCTGTATCCTTTTCAGACACTGTCCTGGGGGCCGTCCTAGCAAATCATCACCCCCCAGGAGGGCTGTGGAGCCCTCCTGTTCACCTGGGTGGCCAGAAGTCCCAGCATGGGCCTTGTGATTGGCATGTGCAGCTGGCGGAGGCAGTCTTGGGAACCAAGCCCTCCACTGTGGGGCGGACCCCTGCTCTAGGTAGACAGTGCCAGAAATGGACTATTGGGCACCCAGGAGGTGCCTGCTGCAGATACATGGATATATCCATCAAGTAGTTGTTGAGCTCTGGCAATGTGGTGGCCACTGGCCTCGGAGCTCCGCACGCTTGACTACATTTCATCCACACACCACCATGCGAGGGGGCTCCTGCACGCTCCTCCTACAGATGAGAGAAGTCCGGGGCAGCAAAGTCCAGCCACTTGCCTGGTTCTCAGCGAGTCAGTGAATGAGGCGTGCGCACAAGCCAGGATTGCCTGACCAGACGGCCCCGCTGGCTCCTAACCGAGCCACTGTGGCCTGACAGTGACCTGCCGGGGCCTCAAGGCCTCTCGTGGGAAGAGTTCCTAACATCCCGCGAGATCTGATGGGGGAAACTGTAAGAGCTTGAGGGGAAAAGGCTTTCGATGGAAGGGCCCATCTGAGGACAGGGAGCACCTTCCATGACCCTGGCACTTCTACTCCCACCACGGCAGGGCCGGGTCTCCAGCAACCATCCAGCAACTAACGGGGGTGAGCCAGCAAGCGTGCGACAGGGCGCCTCTGTGCACCTCCCCAAAACAGCACTGATACTGAGGACAGAGAACTCTGGGACGGCTGCGGGTTTCCCCTCTGCGCGTCTAAGCACCTTGGTGAGGAAACTGGCGGCGTGCGCCCACTCACGGGCCACCTCGGACCCAGTCAGGCAGCTCTTCACATCAACAGTTGAAAAAGAAAGTCAAAGTCACAGCTAACAAAAAATTATTAATGTTTGATTACCCTGAATAAACACTATGAAACTTTTATTGGTCTTAAACATCTTCAACATATTACGGGACAAATATCAAAAAATCTTTCAAAAAGACTTTCAGGAGTTATTTTTGTTTGTTTGTTTTTTCCCTTTCTGGAGGGTTGAGTGCAGGGCCTCGCAAATACCTTGCAAGTACTCACTCTACCACTAAGCTGCACTCCCAGCCCATCTTTTATTTTTTTATCTTGAGACGAGGTCTCACTAAGTTACACAGGCTCCCTCTGACCTCGAACTTGTAATCTTCCTGCCTCGGCCTCCTGAGTCGCTGGGATCACAGGCATGTGCCACCGCGCCCGGCTTCAGGTGGTCTTTTAAAATTTTGTTAATTAACTACACAGAGCTTATCTCCCTCTCACCTGCTGAGTATCGCGAGGTCTCCCCTTTCCAGCCTGAAGGTCCCAAGGCCCCTCTCCCCATCTGACCACCGGAAATATGCAGACAGCTCTCAGAATGAACCTTTAAGGGAGCAAAAGCCTGTGATGGTCACCTGCTCAGAAACCACCCTGGTGGTCCCAAGACTGATTTGTGAGGGCACTCTGCCTACTCCTTGCAAGGCAATCTTCACAAATGACAAAGGCTTGCTTTAAGATCTGGGGCATTTTTCTCCTGTCTGTTGAACCGCTCATGTTCTCTGTGATAATAACTAGAGGGGTTGTTTAACTCCGAACCTTAGGGAGAGAGCGGAACAATGTATTGAGAATGCTCAGTCCACATTCTGTGGTGGAAAATACACAGTTTATTCTATTGAAGACAAACAGTAGCTCTGAAGACAGCCGGTGGGATTTCGTGCCAGCTCCACTTCTTGCTAAGAAGACAAGGTACAGAGCTCCTTTTGTGTGAACCGAACGCTCTCTCCTGGCCCTGTATTTGCAAAGTGCTCTCTGGTCCCATGTGGACCCCTCGGGGAAGCCCCAGCAGTCTGCCCCGTGCTGTGTGTGGGTGCTGCCTCCCTGTCTTCTACAGGCCCAGACCCAAAGCTCAACTGGAGGGCAGGCACCCGCGTGCTCAAAGGTGTAGCCCGGCGCCTGCCCTCCACGACGCTGCAGATTCCATGTGTTTGGATGAGCACGCTGAGGGTGGACCTGGGGGCTCATGGTACCTGGGGTTCTGCTGATCTCAGCGAGTGCCACCAGACCCTCTGCCACCACCACCTTCCTCTTCCAATGGCCTACCCTCGCTGACCCAGTTGCTCCAGAGCAGGGGACAGAAGACCTGGCTTTAGCTGGGCCCGGTGGCGCACGCCTGTAATCCTAGTGGCTCAGGAGGTAGAGGCAGGAGGACCGCAAGTTGGAGACCAGAGGCAGTCTGCATAATTTAGTGAGACCCTGTCTCAAAAAGTAAAAAAAAAAAAAATGGGCTGGGGGTGCAGCTCAGTGGTCCAGCACTTGCAGAGCATGCAGGCGCGAGGCCCTGGGTTCAACCCCCAGTACCGCAGAAAAAGACCTGGCTTTGCTTCCTGGAAATAGGACTTCGGGCACGCCACTCTATGTAAAGGAGAAGGCATCTCGCCCTGCACTCCCACCCTAAACGTCAGACCTGAGTGTGAGGGCGCCCCACACACCGAGCCATCCTGCAGCAGGCACCACCTGGGTGCCCAGTAGTCCATTTCTGGCACTGTCTACCTAGAGCCAGGGTCCGCCCCACAGTGGAGGACTTCGTTTCCAAGACTGCCTCCTCCAGCTGCACATGCCAATCAGAAGTCCCATGCTGGGACTTCTGTCCACCCAGCTGGACTGGAGGGCTCCACAGCCCTCCTGGGGTGTGATGATTTGCTAGGATGGCCCCCAGGACAGTGTCTGTGCAGGATGCAGGTGAGCAGTCAGGTGAAGGGTGCCCAGAGAATGGCGTGAGGGGCACAGAGCTGCTGGGCCCTCTCTGGCTGTGACACCACCCCTTCCAGCTGCACGTGCTCAGCCACACAGAAGCTCATCCAAAATTCTTGTCCAAAAGCTTGCTCTCCAGCCCCTCCCCTTCCTGGAGAAATCCCCACTTAGCCAGTGGGAGAGGAGGATGTTGGTCCCTCCACGCCAGCCATCTACCATCCTGGAGAGGGTGGTGGGCCACTGGTGCAAGGCAGGAATATTAGTGTAGCTCCTCTGCCCAGGAGACTCAGGGACAATCCAGGCTGTGAGCTGCTTCTGTTGTTAGGTGCTATGGAGCCATGTCCAACTCATAGCCACCCGCACAGGGTTTTCAGTGGCTGATTGTTTCAGGATTGCTTCGGAAGTGGATTGCCCTGTCTGGCTTCCACTTGTGGGGTGCTGGGGATTGAACCCAGGGCCTCAGAGAGGGTAGAGCGGCACTTTACCAACTGAGCTAAACCCCAGTCCCCTGTGAGCTGCCTCTGGAGACTTACACCGGATCCAAATTGCTGACTCGGAAAACAGGATCTGGTCACTAACCTGCTCCCCACTGTTTCTTAAACAAACACAACCCACATTTCAGCTTCTCGGCCATGCTTTCCTGGCAGGCAGGAAAGACCCAGGAGGAACTCAAAGCTCACAGTAGCTCCATAGAGGTCCTCAGGCCCCAGCCCCTCCCAAGGGGCCTCATCTTTCCTTTGCTGTGATGGCGTTTAGCTCCTTCCTAGTACAAAGGAAACCTGGGGAGCAGGAGGGAGTCAAGGGAAGGGGGCGTCCCTGAGACAGAGTGGAGAGCTGCGGGCATAAGAGGCAATCACAGATGTCAGATCACAGAGGGGAGAGGGGGAGGAGCCGAGGAAATGCCATCGAGCTGGCATTTCTGTCTCTGGTGACCTTTGAGGAAGCAGTTTCTGTCGTGTGGTGAGCGCGGATCCAGATGGCGCAAAGTTGAGGACTGAGTGGGCAGAGAGGACCAGAAGGAGTGCCAGCAGCTCAGGGCCCGAGAGGGGCAGGAACAAGGGGGTTATAGCGGGTAGGCAAGTTTGACAGAGGACAGGAACTGGGGGAGTGTGTCGGAGGACGCAGTGGAGAGCAGAGAGCAGGGAGAGGCTGAAGAGAGAGGCCCTGTCTGAGGAGAGTCGGCGGGGACTTTGCTCACCTGCCCACCACCAGGAGAGCCCTGTCTTGTTCTTTATTCGCATCTCCCACCTACACCACCCGACAGTGTATCCATCAACGATGGGTGGTAGGCCCACACTTGCAAATAAAAATAGGAGGAAAGAAAGAGAGGGAGGAGAGGATTGAAGCATTCGAAATACGAAAGAACAGCAACGGGAGCACTGCTGAAGAATCTCGGCTTTCTCCGTGGAGTAGGAGAAAGATGTCAGCTGCTCAATGTGGCCAGCGGGGGAAGGGCTGGAGGGCTAAGGGGCACAGAGAAGGCGTGGAACCACCTCCACACACAGCATGCTAAACGGAGCTTCGGGGTTGGGGACTGGGACGGGTCCATGGGCCAGGACACCATCAACAGCGCCCTGTGGCTTCCGATGGGTGGCACCAGCTCAGCAGGGTGGCCAGCCCAGCGTGGTGCTGAGCACATGCCGGGGAGGGCTTCGCCCCTCACTCTGCTCTGGTGGTCACTGTTCCTGGACACCCCAAGAGTGTGTCCTCGAGCAGGGAGAATAGGACCTGCCTGAGGGCTGGAC
Organism: Pedetes capensis; assembly: GCA_007922755.1. NCBI lineage: Eukaryota > Metazoa > Chordata > Mammalia > Rodentia > Pedetidae > Pedetes > Pedetes capensis. The sequence goes on along the minus strand of VMDO01005784.1, from coordinate 96,664 downwards.
TGGGCGGGGCTGCAGGCCCAGTATCTGTGCCAACACGCTGCCACCGGCTGTCCGTATGTGTCCATCTTTGGATCTGTGTCTGTCTGAGGTGCCCTTCAGTGGTGTCCAAGCCAGCCACCAGGAACAAGCTGCCTGTTCTTGCTGTCCACACACCCCGTATTTCAAAACACTTGACATTAAAAACTTCAATAAGAAACCCATTTGTATTATTCCAAGAAATTCCAGCATTACTTTTATCAGTGAAAGAAAAGGAAGAACTGTTTAAGACCTTAACTATAATTTCAACTGTTATAAATTTCTGAGTGGTTGTAAAAAAAAATTGGTTTTAAAACTTTTATCACCTACTCATGTGAAGGAAGTGTCTAGTCAATGGTGCCTATCAGGAGTTTGAAGAAATCGCGGAGTCCGAGGTGCGAATTGCCTTGTAGGTCTTATCAGAACCGGTGCTGATATGTGGAAAGAGTTCTGCTCAGGAAACACAGCTCGGTTTTCTGGTTTAAAAGACCTTACGGATTTCTAGAACTTTTACACAAAATATTATTCACTATTTAATCTTTCTTAAAATTGTGCATTTTGTCATTTCTCCTTAAACTGAAGTAACGCACAAACATGTCATGAGCGGCACCTAACAACAACAATGTACCAAGCACTGAGTGTATCACTCAGTGGGTGAGTCCGTGGGAACCCAAGGGCACAGAAGTGACATCACACAGAGACAGTCAGGAAAGACTTCTGGAGGACAGGGAGATGAGGTCGGGCTTGGTGGATAACGGGGACTTTGCGAGGCATTCCTACGGGGCCAAAGAAGGCAAGACGCAAGCAGAGGAGAGGCATGGTGTGGTTTATACCAGGTGGACAGCCCAGGTGACACGGAGGACTCAGGCAAACAGGCAGGAGGCGGGTGCGCAAGACACACCGGAGGGCCAGTGGTCAGCACGCCCACCCAGCCTGTCCACCCCACCACACGGCCCAGGGACAGACCTCTCCAAAACACTCACTGGGTGCCAAGGACTGGTGAAGCTCTTTCTAGGTCCTATTCGCTTGTTCAAACCAACAACCCCATGCCACTGACACCATGTAGAGCCTCCTCACCTATGGTGGCGCTATGTGCCGATGATGCCATCATAAGGCAGAAATCTCATGAAGTTGAAAGTGCACGGATGGCGCCTGACACCACAAAACGCTAGCTCTGCCACACCATAGACTGTAGCGCATCGGTTCCTTACCCTGTGATCGCGTGGCCGACTAGAGCAGTCAGGGCGGCAGCCCCGCATTGTGAGACAGTATCAATCATTCCACGTGCTGCCAGCTGAGGAAAAGGTGCACATTCGGAATTCAACGCACGGTGTCTACCTACTGCATTTGGCTGATGCGCCATCATGAAGTCAAAAGACGGTGGGCAGAACTATCATCAGTGGGGTCTGCGGTCACTGTCCCTGAGTCGGGGTCCCTGCTCCCACACAGTTGGCTCACGTGTGCTGCTGACTGACACCCGTCCTCCTCCATCACTCCAGCACCTGCCTAGGACCCCAAACCTCCTCCTGCCAGCCCTTCCCTATCTGTTGTGACACGCAGCGTGACAGAGGAGTGCGGCTGGTGTGACTGCGGATGCCTCACGAGTGGAATGGGCAGGAGGAGACCCCAGGCTCCAGGCGGCCCTGGAGGAGCCAGGCCTGGTGTAAGGCAGACCTGGCTGCAGCCATGTGAAAGCAGCCCTGGGCTAGGTGCCCCCCACAGCGCCCACCAGCACCCAGCGCCTGCCACCTCCTGCCTCGGAGGATGCCGTGGACACTATGACTGTGTCTTCAGGACTGGCGACAATTGTGACGGGCTATACTAAAACATCTGTAAAGATGGTTAAGATTTAGCACGCCCGCCTGCCTACATGCTTCTTTTTATGCGTCTATAAAAGCTCTATCATCTAAGCAGAGCCCTGAGATGATCAATCTGGACACAGTCTTCCAGGTGTGCAGGTGGGGTTACTGCCCAGCCCCCACCGCAGCCTGCTGTGGAGACTGGTGGGCCTGGGGGCGGAGCTGCGGAGGGCGGGTGGGGGAGCTGGAAGAGGAGTTTTATTTCAGCCTGGCTGGAGGGAGAGAAGGAAACGCCCCTTTTGTGCCTTCACCTGAGAGTAGGGCTCATCTTTCCCTCTGCTTGCCACAGGAAGCCTGACGCTGCAGAAAAGGGGACAAATGATCAGCCCAGGGGGACATCCACAGAGGAGACAAGGGCAATGGGATCTCTGGCGGGGTCCGGGAGCTACCCACCCTGAAAAGAAGAAAGGAAAGGAGACCCAAGGCAGCTTTGTGGTGGAGAAGCAGAAGCCAATGGCCGTGTGCTGAGAGCCGCGCCCTGAGGGTCTCCCGCTGCACCGCCAGGCTCCAGCGCAGCATCTTTTCCATCGTCCTCGGTGGAGAGGGCAGATCTCTGGCCCTCGGTGCCCCGTTCACACGGGGCAGAGGCCTGGCCCTGGCCTGGTACCACCCTCCTTGTGGGTGGCTGTAACACCCACCGCAGGCCCCTGCACATCTGCCGTTTGAAGAACACGTCCGCCTGTGACCCCTGTCTTGTCTGTTTCCCCTTCACCCTCCCCCTCCGCTCTTTTTCATGGCAGACCCTGCCGACCCGAGCTGCCTTCAGAGGGAAGTCAGGATCGGCCCTGAGAGAAAGCGCGACGGGGCTGAGCTGCCAGCCAGCAGCTGCCACTCTGCCCAAAACCAGGTGGAGAAAGGTCCCAGACAGTCCCAGAGGGCGTAAAGGCCTCACGGCGCCTCCTGAGCCAGAGCTCAAGGTCCAGGGTCTATAGGGACCCAGAGCACAGAAGGCCGTGTCAGCAATGACCTAAAATACCACAGCCCTCTGTCCAATCTCAGCCCTGATTATGAGCCGTCTAATCCGCTGGCTGGAGGGCAGAGACAGGCGCACAGATCCTCCATCAGGAGCTTTCCAGAAGCTTCCGAGACGCCCCTCCACCCTCAGCCCCTCAGATAGATGGCTGCCTCAGTGAGCAGGCCTCGGAAGCCGCAGACCATTTAGGAAGGCGCTTGGACTCGCGCTAATGTGGCTTTGCAATCACAGCAGAGCAGCAAAAGCCTCGGGGAAAATTCCCAGCGGGATGGGATTGGAGGCTGTCTTATCTCTGGCGGATTTGAGAAGACTGCTGCTTGCTGGAACCCTAAACCCCCGGGATTTTAGAGCCTCCCACCGCCAAGTGGGGAGTGACTCAGGTTTGCCCAGCCCAGGGCCTCTGCGCCCATCTGGCCTTGACGCCCAGGGCCCAGCCCGGCCTGACCTCCACACGGTGCTGTGCTGCCCACTCTCTGGAAGCATCAGAGACAATGCCCCCACAAGCCTGTCGCCTCCCTGGGACCAGGCTGCGCCTCACCTGCTGACCGGGTAGCAGTGCCCCGGGGGAGCCTGTGGTCCCAGCACCGTACACCCTACAGGCCAGGTGACCCAGGAAACAGACTGCAAGGGGTTGCCCCTAACTTCCTGTTTGGATCCTCCAGCCCTCTTTGCTTAGTAGGCGAGAGAGACAAGCTGAGAGAGGTCAGCAAGCCACCGAGGACGTGAGAGGCAGGCTCTGCTCTGCTACAGCCCTGCGTGACATGGAGGCTTGCGCAGGAGGGGACAGCACAGCACAGAGAAGGGCCAGCCAGGGGGACCCAAAGGAGTTAGCTCTGTCTATGGAATCCATGCCTCGGGTCAGCCGCCGGCAGCCAGGTCCCAGACAGGGCCAGGGAATGTGCCTGGTTCTTCAATCGGCCAGGCAAGACCCGTGCTGCATAGATGGCTCAGAATGCCCCTGGACCCCAAAGGGACTCGGTCATCCACTTCACTGTCCAGAACAGTGGGTTGAGACAGCAAGGAAAGGTCCCCGCGCTGTCCCCCGTCCCTCTAGACCCACCCCAGCCCCTTCTCTGAGAAAGCCTGGATCTGCCCCGGCATGCTTTACAAGCCAGTCACCCAACAAAGCTTTCTGCAGGAAGAGAAACTCCACAGGCCGGGGCTAGTGCCCCTCTCCTCCACCTTGGGCCAGCTGCACAGCTGAGGCCATCCGGCCCACGTATGGAAGCAAAGGCCCGAAGACGTTCTCTGGGCTGCTCTCGAGAGCTGGCCGGGGCAGGGGCTGTGCTTGGCACAGATGCCTCAGCAACCTTAAGGAATAATTATCGCTGTGCCATGCTCTTCCTGAGCGTTGCTGGGATTAAAAGAACAGCTTTCCTGGTGCGGGGAGAGAACAAGGGACAAAAATTGTCAGGATGAATACAGCCGGCTGGACAGTGTGGTCTGCTGAGCTGGAGTTTTTGGGGTTTTGATTTGTTCCTTTTCTTTCCTAAAATGCTTAGTGGAGCTACTGTGGAAGTAGACAGCTCCCTTCTGCAGGAGGGAGGGGGAGCCACGGCTTGTGGCTGAAGTGCCAGTATAAACCAGTGAGGTCGCAACGGGGCCCAGAGCTCAGACGCCTGTCTTGACAGCAGTCAGGGGGTGGGCAGGCGTCCCTAAGCGGCCGTGGGCTCTCCACTAGCTAGGATCACTCAGGTATTCTGGCCGCTGACCTAGTCGTGTCTCCACGGGCCCCAGGTGGACGTGAGACACGAGGAGTAGACTGGAAGGACACTGGAGGGTGCACTGCTGCCAGCGGGTCGGCCGGGTGGATGTCAGACTCCCATTACCAAAGCCCCCTATGTGCAGACAGCAGCTGTACACAGCCAAGGGACCCTGCCCCAGACACAGAGGAGGATGACCCTGAGATCTGGCAACCTCATGGGCTGAGCACAGGGGTCGGAACAGCCCCAGGGGGAGCTCTCTCCCCCAAGGATGAGACGGCAATGGATCAACCACCTCTCGATTTGTGGCAGATTTCAGCTGGGGGAGGCAGTATTGAATAACAACGTTCACAACAGAGTTATGGGTACGTGTCATAGTTCATGAGCACCTGGTACTCTGCAGAGGACTCTCTGCAATACCGGGAAAAAAGCACAGCACAGCCATCCAGAGAGACCTCCCCAAACTCTGCCCACTCCCATTTTCTCACCTAGTCATTGCCTTGGCCCTGTCTTACATCCCCTTTTAGGCCCCAGCACCTCGAGAGATGCTAAGACAAGTCAGACATGGTTTCTCTCCTCGTAGGGAATACATTCTGGTGGGTAGGCATGAATTATGATTCATTAAAAAAATCAAAACAGGGCAAGAGGGTAACTTTGGAGTTTGATTGAGGAAAATGTAAACTTATATATGAATGGGGAAGAATTGCTGTCCCTTCTGAATCTAGCTTCCTCCTTGGCCTCTCTGCAGGTGCTGGGGTGCTCTGGGTGGGACCTGGGGCAGGTTCACCCCACTCCTGCCCGCCCTGTGCCACACTGGGCACTTTCAGGGCCGACTCAGGCTGTGGGACCCCTGAGGGAGCCCAGGGGGTAAGAACCACACAGCCATGACTCAGCCAATCCCCAGCCAAGATGAACATTTTGATCTGAATTAATTTGGCAAATTGGGCCAAATGAAGTTGAGAAAGAGGGTGTGGAAAGGAGCAATGTCATTAGCGATGTCACACTCTTAATCAGGAGACCCCACCAACCCCAGCAGACGAGGCTTTGCAGATGGCCCAGCAAGGACAGCACCGGGGAAGTCAGGACTCCTATGCCAGGCTACTTGTGGAGAATTACGGGAGCTGCATAGTGAGTTCCCCCCACAGAGGGCAGGGGTGGTAGGGAACGCAGCTCTGTCCCCAGGTCAAAAGTACCTGGGGACATCAGAGGAAAAAAATGACCTAGACAGCTATGAAGCCAAACGTCGGCTCAGCCCTCGCCAGCTGTGCAACGTTGGGCTCATTATTGAACTCCTCTGGGTCTCCGTTTCTTCACCTGTAAAACGGAGCGCCTCACATGGAAGGCACTCCAGAAGCAGAGAGAAACCAGAAAGAGATAGCGGCAAAAATCAAAGTCAAGCTGGTGCGGTGGTGCACGCCTGTAATCCCAGCGGCTCGGGAGGTGGAGGCAGGAGGATTGCAAGTTCGAGACCAGGGACAGTCTGCGTAACTTAGCAAGACCCTGTCTCAAAAAAAGAAGTTGAAAAAAAAGGGCTGGGGGTACAACTCAGCGGTCCAGCACATGCAGAGCGTGCAAGCACGAGGCCCTGGGTTCAACCCCCAGTACCGCAACAACAACAAAAAATCAAAGTCAGATCCTGCTCCCCCATCTATTACCAAGGTACATCTGATCCTCTCTCAAACCTGCCTCTTCTGGCCAGTGGAATGGGACTAAGTACTGCAGCAAATAAAAGATGGGTGGACGTGAGCGTTCTGTATCAACCGAAAAGCATCGGGAGAGGGTTAAGGCTGCCATTTTCACAGAGCAGAGAAGACATCCTTCCTGGCAGTCCCAGGGAGCCTGCCGTTGCTGTGTGGCAGCACACAGGGTCACTTGGTGGTAATTAGTGCCCAATTCCCATCATTAGAGCCGCTGAAGCCGGCCTCCAGGGTCTGGCGAGGAGCCTCCTGTCTGCTGATGCTAATGGTGGCGCTCCTGTGGTAACCCCCCTCTCCGTCCCCCAGGACTCTCCATCCCTGCGAGCCAGAAGATGAGCCATTGCCTGGCTTGCCTTCGCTGTGCACAGCTGGGCAGCCGTCTCTGGGCTGGAAGCAGGGCACTCTTCTAGGTAATTTCCCTTCCTTGCCCTGTTATTTTCCAGGAAAATTCGGCTGGAGGCTGCAGATACACTGCCTGACTCTCGGAAGAAGAGTCAATGTAGGCAGCACGCCCTCCGGTCTCTGGGGCTTGGCACCTGCCGCTCCTCACGTGTAGGATGCTTCGCCCACCCCTCTCTCAGGTCGCTCCTTGTTCTCCAGGAAGACCCGGTTCTAGATGTCTGGAATCCTGTCCCCTTGAGTTCACCAGGTCACACGGACCCCATGTTACTCTTCCCCATTTGCTTGTGAGCTCCTGAGTGAGGCCACATCCTGTTTCTATTTGCACCTCCAGTGCTGGGCGCACAGTAGGCACTCAAGTGAAAGCAAGTTCAAACAGATTTGTTGCTGTTGTTAGGTGTCATCAAGTCAGGTCTGACTCATAGAGACCCTATGTACAAGAGTGTTGGGGACTTTTAAAATCTACCCCATAACTAAGGTCCCTCATAATAGCCTGAGGGGCTGACCCCTAGTTGACCCCAGGGCCACATCTTACTCACTCACACCTGCCCCTCCCATCAAGTGAGCAAAGATGGTGCCTGACCAGCCTGGCCTGCCTTAACTACCTTAATTCTGATTGGCTATCCTTAGCATTTTCATTAGATAACTGTCCCTACCTGGCAGGTATGTCAGTTTATCTGCAGTACCTATCAGGTGTGTGCACTGATTGGCTAATCCCAGTCACGTGCCCCTCCGGGACCTTATATAAGCACGGGTCCCGGACCTCCTTCACCCCCTACTACTTCTCCCTCCCCCTACCACTTCTGACTATCCCTCAACTGCCAACTGAACCCCATCACCTTGACCAGCACTCCCTACTCCAGTGGACTCTTCAAGCAAGCCGACGTGGTCAAGACCAGGGGCCCCGAAGCACCGAAGGCTACAATCAAGCCACGAAGAGCCTCCCAATTCCTCCCATCCCTGGGAAGGAGGGCGGCAGAGAAGGTGAGCTGCGAGAGTCAAGGCCAACTGACCTCCAGGCCAATGGAACACCAGCTGCTGTAGCTGTGCCTTTAAGGCTGAGCTGTTGCAGCACTCAGCCTGCAGCATTCATAGCACTTGCTTAGGGGTTGCTTGCTTGTTGCACCCCACTTGGGGAGCACCCAATAAACCTCCCTTTCCTGTTTTTTCCTTTGAAGGTCTCCCGAAGTCCTTCATTGGCACCACCAGCCACAACACCAACCCGGTTCAGTGGGACCCCATCCCCACTTGGTGTCTGGGCAAGGCTCTGACCTCTGCCGGGCTTGAGCCGAACCCTGACAAGGGAACAAAACAGTCCCTGACACTGTGCAATGCCTGGCACTATGTCAGAGCTTCTCTGCTATTCATAGGGTTTTCAATGGCTGATCAGGGGAAGTAGGCTGCCAGGTCCGTCTCCCAAGCCTACAGCACCTGGTGTTCCCAGGCCATCTCCCATCCAAGTACTAACCAGGCCTGACCCTGCTTAGCTTCCGAGATCAGGCGGGATCGGATGCCAGGGTGGTAAACAGACCTGAGCTCTATCAAACGTCCATGTGCTGAGGGCCTGGACCAGCCTGATGACCTGTATCAGAGGTGAGAGCACAGGAGAGAGAGCAGAACTTGGGGTACTCCACCGCACCCTGAGGTGCCACCCCATGTGAGGCAGAGGCCCTGCTTGGGCCAGGTCGGAATTTTGAGTTCTTGACCGTATTTTCTAAACTGAAAATTGGAAAAGGGGTCCCACTGAAAGTATGCATTTTATCAGGATGCATGCTAACACAAGAACCCAACAGAACCTCGTAAACTCTAGCTCCTATAGTTCCACTGGGGCTGGGATCTAGCTCAGTTGGTAGAGCGATGCTCTGCAGTCTCTGAGGTCCCGAGTTCGATTCCCAGCACCACAAAATGGGGAAAGGATGTGGCAATCCACTCCCAAGGCAATCCCGAAACAATCAGCCATTGAAAACCCTATGAGGGTTGCTATGAGTCGGACAGGACTCGACGGCACCTAACAACAACAATAGTCCCAAGGGGGCCAGGGTTTAGCTCAGTTGGTACAGTGGTGCTTTGAGCTCTCCGAGGCTCTGGGTTCCATCCCTAGCACCACAAAAAACGGGAGAAGGACCTGGCAGTCCACTCCTGAAACAATCAAACATCGAAAACCCTATGGATAGCAGAGAAGCACTAACATAGTGCCGGGCATGGCACAGTGTCAGGAAGTGTTTCTTTCTGTGATACATAGGATTACTATGAGTCGGGCCTGACTTGATGGTACCTAACAACAGCAACAAACATGACTTCACCACCTGAGAAGGGCCTCTGTGTGGAATTGTAGCGCTGTGAGTTGCAGTGTCAAGTGCCAATCCTCCACAAAGCTGGCAAACTGCTTCCTAGCTAATATATTGCACAGTGATCAAAGGACATCTGGGCTGGGGTCCTGGGCAGCCCAGCAGCCCAGGCCTAGCACTGAGGACCATAAAAGGCTGTCGGCTACGTAGGAGCCCTTCCCGGTGCCCAGGTGCTCTGCAGAGAGAAGTTTCTTTCCCACTCTTCAGGTCCCCCCTTGACCGGCTGGACCTCGCAGTCTGATCAGCTGAGAGAGCTGCCTGAGAGGTCTGAGTGTGCGCACACCACAGGACCCGGGGGTCAAGGGACCATAGGCATCTGCTCTGCAAACGTCCTTCCTCTCCTACCAGAGGGGCAGCACATCAGCTGGCTGCTCTAAGACATAGCATTCCTTTGCCCAGAATTCTCTTTGGGGTGTATTTCTTCCCAGAGGCTTGACTAGAAAGAAGGCTATAGTCTTCCTGCATCGTTATTAAAAGCCTCAATTCACCCCGCTGTGCAAGGCTGCAGGTTACTTGGGAGGGGCTCGGGAGGAGGGGATTGGGTGCCTGCCCGCCTGCAGGCCTCTCTGCTGTCCTGCTGAGGTGCTAGGTACACGGAGGCATGGAGGGGACATCCTCTGCCCGCAGACGCTTAGTCCAGCCTCCCGGTGGGCACCAACACGCCTCACCAGCCGCACTACCCGGGAAGGGAAGGAGCCTGGTCCCTATACTCGGAATGCTTGGCTTGCGGTGGGTGAGGTCCCCACAGTTAACAGTGCGGCCTCTGCCCGTCGCCCACGTGGCAGCCACGGGAGCCTTGTGCTCCAGAGGCCTGGCCTCTGTTCCTGCTGTGTGCCTTGCTTTCCTCTAGGGCCGGTGCCCACAAGGGCCCCACCTCCCCACAGTCTTAGAAACCTCAGTCTATACCACAGGCGCTGGGTCACAGCTGCCAGCCAACCAGCCTTCTCCTGGGCTCTCCTGGGCCCAGCTGCCCCCACTTGCCACGCTCCTGACCTGCCCCAGCTTCCCATGAACTCTGTGATCCACCGGGCTGTCTGCCCTGCTGCTGACACCCGCCCTGATGGCTGCCCTGTGGCACTGCCTCTTGATGCCACCATCGAGGTGCACGGCTGCTGAGCAAAGCTCAGGTTGATGGGGCCTCCGTGCGAGCGTCCGCTCAGCTGTCTTTGAACACTATCAAGCCCGTCTCCCTGCCTAAGTTACCTGAGGACCAAGGTTCTGTGCCTCAGTGACACAAAACCCGCACTGCAGAAATACTAAGAAGGAATGAAGTTGAAAGACTGTGATACCTGCAAGTCACAACCATCTAGAGTTACCAAGAAACTTCATCTAGCTGATCTCACCTAGCCACCACGTTTTGGTGTTAAAAAGCTCAGAAAGGGGAAGTAATCGCCTGCGGTCACACAGCAAACTAATCACTTGTAAAAGCGATGTCAATTCCTCAGCACCCAATGAGGGGATTAAGGGTCTTGGTCCTCCTGGGAGGCAGGACCAAGACTCAAGGCCAGAGCTCAGCAGCAGGAAAATGAAAGAAATTCTTGGCTGGCACAGCTTTTCTGGCCCCTCTGAGGTCTGTGTTGATGGAAATTAAGGCCCAAGAGCCAAATGGAAGTTATGAGAACATGTGGTCCGTGCCACAGCTTCCCGCGTCCCAGCGTCTCTGGAGTCCTGCGTCTTTTCCCCATGCACTCAACTCGACTACCACAGCTCAACTCAATGCCACCAGTAGACGACCGACTAAGACGATCGACCAACCAGATATGGGCTCTGAACTCCTGAGCCCTCTCCAACCGCCCCGAGGCCCCGAGGACCAGCTAGGGAGAGAGAAATGTGCTCCTCACAGAATGCAGCACTCCTAGAGAGATCAGGGGAGGGAAACCGCAGGCTGAGTCCAAGAAACACCTTATGCTCACGTCTTTCCCTGGCGAGGGCCTCAGGGACCGAGCACCTGCTGTCCGTGCGGACTAATTGGGCTGTCGGAGGAGGAGTCTGCAGCCCCACGTCAGAGCCTTGCAGCGCAATCCGCGGCTTGGGCTGAGGAGCTAAGTGGCGCGTAATTCAGTTAAAGGAGAAGGAAGCAAACCTCATCACAACAGTCGAAAACACCAAACAACAAATAAACAGCTGCTTTGAGCCGGCAACAAGGAGGCCAATTTGATCCTGGCGGAGAGAAAAGTGCCGTCTCGCACGTGTGTGCGCGCGCCTACGTGCGTGTGTGCAGGGAGGGGCCGCGCTGCTCAGGAAGCTGCAGCTGCGAGCAGCTTAGAGCGCGGCGTTAACCGAGTTCCCGGAACAATTTTCTAAATTAGAACCCCGCCATCCGCAGCATGCAGGCGCGGGCCAAGTCTCGGTGCTCAGAGGCTGCGCCCACGCGCGTGCCCCGCCACGCTCACACTCCACCTGCTGTAGCTGAGCTACAGGGGGAAATATTTGCACTCTCAGAGCCAAAAGTCCTGGGCCTGAAAATGCGCCGCACACCGCCAGCCAGAGGTGGATGTCAAACAACAGAGCCTTTCCCATTCGCGGTGGAGACGCGCGACTGGAAATAAGGATTCCCGGGCCCCTCTACAAACCGAGGCGACCAGAATCCCCTCTGGCACAGGTCCCCAGCCTTTGTGGCCTCAGGTTCCTGGAAGATGATTCCGGTGAACCATCGCTTGCCCGCTGCTCACTTCCTGCTGCGCGCGGGTTCCTGACAGTTATACTGGGTCGTGCTCTACCCCCCCCCCCGGGTGGGGAGCTCTCTCCCAGGGTCCTGTGAGTGGGTTTTTAACAGGAATCTCAGGTGACTCTTTTGCACACAAAAGTTGAAGTTTTGAGCAGCATATTATCTCTAGGAACGTCCTTCAGTCATTGCCAGAATAATTCCGCATAACAAGAATAAACTCACCAAATCCCAGCAACAGCCCTCTGTTCTTAGCAATCGGGGGTCAACAGAGGAGCTCAGTTTCCAGCTGTGGACCTGGGAGGGCTCTGCGGGCATGGGGCGCGGGTCTGCTGGCATACAGTCATCCAGGCCCCGGCTGAGGTGACCAGCTCTCCTCACCGCGGCAGCGAGGTGGGAAGAAGGCAACGTGGAAGTCCTTGTGATCTCTTAAGGCCTGGCGTCAGATTGGGCTCACTGTCCCTTCCGCCCCCAGGCTCACGTCCACAGGAAGTTACATAGCCAGGCCCCCGGTCAGAGGGTGAGAAACAACACAGTGCCCGCCATGGGACAATGACAAGGGGCAGACTCATGGAGGGGTGAAGAATTGGTGCCAACTGATCCTCAGAGTTTATATTCTAAAAATCAGTTCTCCATTATCTTATCTGTAAAATGGGTACATAGTAAGCCCTCCTCCTGTCGATCTCGTGGAAGTTTTGCAACTACGTAGTGAGTTAATGCATTTGACAGTCATTTCTAAACCGTGGGTGATGTGTCCTTTAGTGGACATGCCCATCATTCCTGTAACAGGAGTCCTGAAGGATGGAAGGGGAGGCAGAACAGATGGCCTCTATGTTCTGCCAGGTCCTCTAGGTCCAGGCTGTGAGGCTGTACCTTTCTTCATCTGCCGCGTACTGTTCTTCATCGACACAGCCGTCCTGCACCCCAGCTGTCAGCATAGCAAAGAGCACCTCAGTAGGTCCCCCGTGGTGGACCCAAGTCCTCCCACTGAAGAGACCACAGTGAGATCTCTAAATGCTCCGGCCCAGCGTTCTTTCCCCAGAGCACCTCGCTCCAGCCGTGCGTGTCCTTGCAGCTCATCTGCCCCAGTTAACAATGCACCCCTGCTCCCAGATCCTGCCAGTCATTTGGGACTGCGAGGAAGCAGGGATCCTGGCTGGCCAGCAGTTATGTCCCTCCCAGACGTCAAAGCCCTCACACTCCTGGTGCAGTTCTATTGTGTTTGATGAATTTGTTGTGATCTCCACACATTTGGCTTCAAAGAGCTCCACCTAGTACCTTTTCATATCAGAGGAGACACCACTGCACAGGCCCAGTACTTTAATCATGCTAGCCAGCAGTGTGGGGCACAGCTCAGTTATCAGTACCCCATGCTTTAATCATGCTAGCCAGCAGTGTGGGTCACAGCTCAGTTACCAGTACCCCATACTTTAATCATGCTAGCCAGCAGTGTGGGGCACAGCTCAGTTATCAGTACCCCGTACTTTAATCATGCTAGCCAGCAGTGTGGGGCACAGCTCAGTTACCAGTACCCCATACTTTAATCATGCTAGCCAGCAGTGTGGGGCACAGCTCAGTTACCAGTACCCCGTACTTTAATCATGCTAGCCAGCAGTGTGGGGCACAGCTCAGTTATCAGTACCCCATGCTTTAATCATGCTAGCCAGCAGTGTGGGTCACAGCTCAGTTATCAGTACCCAGTACTTTAATCATGCTAGCCAAGCAGTGTGGGTCACAACTCAGTTACCAGCACCCAGTACTTTAATCACTCTAGCCAGCAGTGTGAGTCACAGCTCAGTTACCAGCACCCAGTACTTTAATCACTCTAGCCAGCAGTGTGAGTCACAGCTCAGTTACCAGCACCCAGTACTTGAATCATGCTAGCCAGCAGTGTGGGGCACAACTCAGTTACCAGCACCCAGTACTTGAATCACTCTAGCCAGCAGTGTGGGGTACAACTCAGCTACCAGCACCCAGTACTTGAATCACACTAGCCAGCAGTGTGGGGCACAACTCAGTTACCAGTACCCAGTACTTGAATCATTCTAGCCAGCAGTGTGGGGCACAACTCAGCTACCAGCACCCAGTACTTGAATCATTCTAGCAAGCACTGTGGCTCACAACTCAGTTATCAGTACCCAGTACTTTAATCACGCTAGCCAACAGTATGGATCATAGCTCAGTTACCAGCATCCAGTACTTGAATCATGCTAAGTACCAGTGTGGGTCACAGCTCAGTTACCAGCACCCAGTACTTGAATCACACTAGCCAGCATTGTGGGTCACAGCTCATTTATCAGTACCCAGTACTTTAATCATGCTAGGTAGCAGTGTGGGTGACAATCAGTTATCAGCACCCAGTACTTGAATCACACTAGCCAGCAGTGTGGTTCACAGCTCAGTCTAAACCACCCCTTGCTGTCTGGGCCGTTTGGGGAGGCTGGCACACACACCTGAAGGGGAATGTGCACACTGGCAGAGAACCCCAGGTGTCTGCCTGCCATGTGTCCACCTGGCCCAGGCTCACCCCCAAACTCTGGCTCCCAGCCCACCTTCCCCGGCTTGCTGCTGGCTCCTTCTGTGCTCCCATGGATGCCGCCATCATCTCTTCACCCAGAGTGGGAGCTGCTGAACGCTGCCCACGTCTCCCCTCGGGGCGGGTATTAAAGGTGACGCCGTGCTCAGGTGGAAGCATGCATGTCTCTGGGATCAGGGAGCCGAGGCCAAGCTGATGTGCTTTTGCGTTTTCCCCAACATATGCCTGGGGAGGACATCTTTGCCTGTCTCACCCAAGACTGCAGGAGATTTTACAAGCTCCACGTTAAAGAACTGGACACACCAAGAAAAACTTCCTGCCTTATTTCTTTGTTACTTCATCTTTTCACTTTTTTCCAATATTTACAAGTGAATCCTCTAGAATCTGTCCTCCAACTCGCCTGGACACTGGTCCTGGGAAGGCCACGGGGCTTATGGCAGCTCTGGAAACACTGCCCTGCTGGGCTGCCCGAGGGCCCTGTCTCCCCTCCTGGTCAAGGGCCTGGATTCTCAATTTAGAAGCTAATTCTTGTTCAAATTAGTCCCTCTCACAGATAGAATTAGAAGCTGGGTGACGATTGGAAAATACAATCAATTTAGTCCAATTGTTCTTGCATGACAGCTCCATCCCATAATGAAGAATTCATTCCTCAGCCTCTGGTGCTGCCAAGGAGGTATTATCCACGGGAGTGGGGTTGGTGGACAGAACGTGGGAGCCCTCGAGGTGGGGGGTCACTTCCAGCTCCAAGGAGATGCACCAGGCGGGGGCCAGGAGCGAGGCAGATGCCGGAGGGCTGGCGGCCAGGCTCTGCCTGTGTAGGGAAGCGTGACCAGGGTACGGCCAGGCATCTCTGAGAGGTCAGGCCACAAGAGGGGGCCTATGTCAAGACAACGTGGCTCTCTGTGGCTCTATTCCCTTAGATAAAATCAGGCGGTGATGACCCTGCCTGCCCACCTCCTGGGGCTATACTTACAAAGCACAACTTATATGAAACCTCATTCATTCATTCACTTAAACATTTACAAGATCTGATATCCGTTAGGGGTTAGGCAGTGCCAAGCATTGCACGAGGTGAAGAGCTGGTTCGAAGAATAATACACAGTCTGACACCCATGAAGCTCACGTGACACTGATCGCTGGTGATAAATCGTAGAAACAATGGGGGTGGTGACGATGACGGTGATAAGCATTCACCCCAGAAGACACTGCTGGCTGGCAACTGACTTTAATGTGCGGTGAAAGATTTTTCCTCTCGTTGCTCGTGTGGGCTATGAGCTAAGCGAGATTAAAATGCTTTTGTAGAAGCAAACAATATGCATATTTTATGAAATGCATTTCTCTGCCTGTTTAATTGTGGGATCTGCGAGAGAGGTAGGGAGATTTGCCAATCACCGCTGGGATGAATGGGCAGGGTTTCAGCCTTGGTGGGGTTCTCTGGGCCTGTGCATGCAGGAGGGTTTGGCCGTGTGATGCGGGTGGCCCAGGCAGCTTCCTTTCTTTCCTGGGCTGCAGTGTGACCAGCTGCAGAGTCAAGGCATCCTCTTTCCCATTGCTTGAGGCTTGTGAAGGCTTACGGAGGACAAACAAATGTGCTGAGATCCACAAAGTGGTTTACCAGAGAACAGAGAGGCGCGGCCTTAGAAACAGCTGTCACAGAGACACCTAAACGTCACCCATGCTGAGTTTCTGGAAGCATCTCCCGCGGTCTTTCCAAGTGTTCACGTGCCAGGACACTCCCACCCTTCTGCTTAATCCTTAGCCCAGAACGTGGACCTTTCAGCTCCCTTCTCACAGCACTCAACGTGGTTTCAAGCCAGGGACCTATTGGATCTTCCCGCACGGCTCCCCAACATGCTCTGTTGGGGTCCACAGCCAGCAGGTGCCTAGGAGAGGGCTCTGTGATCACCCAGGCTGCGTCAGTAGGAAAGGTCGCATAGCAAAACCATGGGCAGGTTCACTAGAACACTGATATTCCACAGCCTGAGGTATTAAGTCTTAGAAACTCCATTTTCAACGTCTGCCCGTTGGGCCACCAGCAAGTAGAGACAAGAGTCATTTGATATGCAGAACTCATTGGGCCAGGTGTTCATCCTGCCTTTGCCACCCCAGGAACATGTCACCAACCCCACAGAGCACTATCCTTACCCATGGTTCTGTGTCTTTTTAGTTGTTCCTTTTCCTTCGAGACTGTAAGCCCACTGAGGGTAAGTAAACTGTATCGCCCATAAGCAAACACCTAGCAAGCTCCCAACGAATGCTGATTGAGTGAGTGAACCAAAAAAGAGATAATTAAAAGAACTGAACATACACAACTGTTGGATTTTAAAGACATATGATCCTTGAAGTTAAATGGATCTTAGATATTTACCAGAAAAGGCACATGCACTCCCCTCCCCCTCTGTGTGTGCATGTGTGCACGTGCATGCGGGCACATTGTCTACCCAGGTGTTCACATGCCAGGACACTCCCATCCTTCCATGTATGTATATGCATACACTATATATGCACACATACACACATACAATATATATGCACACACATACAATTACCCTGCTAATCTACCACCCTCTCAAGGCAGACATCACTAACTGGCCATGGCGCTCTGTCCTTTCTAGCACAGAAATAGCTTCAGAATATTTTGCAACACTTCACACCTCCACAACCAATTTACTGAAATTGGCAGGTGAGGTAAAAGTGCTTTGCTGTTCCTGATCCGGCCTGCTCCCCTCATTTGGAATGAAGGCTCCTTAGCCTTCTCCAAGCCTCCCCTGGATATTCTGTTGCCATTGTTTAAGAAGCTCCAGTCTTTTTCAAAGAAATAACTACCTGGCCTGGAAACAGGCCCCGTGGGGATGTCAGCCTGGTCTGCACAAGGCAATGCCCTCCTACCAAGCCCGAGCTGGGCTGCCAGAGCCCTGCCCCTGCCTCTGTCCAGATGTGAGAACATGTGCCGCTCGCATGTGGCGCTGGCCTTGGTGCTGAAACACAGATATGTATGTACAAGACTGTGAAACCTACATGATTGAGGATTTAGGGTGTTTGCTTTGCTGAATGGGGGATTAGAGACCAGAAAGCCCAAAATGACCATCCGTTTGCAGAAAACAGAGCTGGAGAATTAGATCTGTCAGCTGTGTACTCAAGCCCAGGGGACCCTATTAAAGCTCTCCTAACTCCGCAGACCCTTTATCCCTCACTGGGCTACATGAGGACAGACACCAGCTGCCCTCCAGAGAGTCCTCACACTTCCAGCCAGGAAGTGGC
Source organism: Pedetes capensis (assembly GCA_007922755.1). Classification (NCBI taxonomy): domain Eukaryota; kingdom Metazoa; phylum Chordata; class Mammalia; order Rodentia; family Pedetidae; genus Pedetes; species Pedetes capensis. Next base: position 79,208 of record VMDO01005784.1, on the reverse strand, counting down.
CATGAGATACCAGTTCCAGGCGCAGCACCAGGGCCTGGGGGTAACTGGCTCCACAGGCAGCCCAGGACGGCAACCTTTGGGATCCCAGCAAAGGGCCCCCTGCCAGGTGACTCGCTGACAGTAGTGTTGAGACTTTCAAGTTGCCCTGCCCCACCATCTCTTCCCAAAGTCTAAGAAATGACAAGATTTGTCCCCAACACCCAATACCCTTTCCATTCGTGAGTCCATCTTCCCTTTTTCTCTCTTCCTGGAAAGCCCGGCAGTCTCATGCTCATCTCACAAGGGAGGCAGGGCAGAGCTCCTCAGTCCCAGCCAGGTTCTCGTGACCCATTGTTCTCAGGCTGTGGCTGTGGCCACCCGGCATGGTTCACCATGCAGGCTACATGTAGGTTATGTGAAGACCAGCATGGTCCCCTAATTCTGGGGAGCCCTCTCCTCAACTTCCGCCATCCTCTTGGCTCCAGGGAAAGAAAGAGAAAAGCAGTCACGGGCCAGAGGATCCTTGAGTGGGAGGAACAAGTTCTGCTTCCAAGACATGGAATTGTTTGTCAAACCTTTCAGTATAAAAAATTTTTTTCAGAACATGCCTGATCAAAAATTATTCCTGGATGCCGGAAAATTACCTGCAACTGCTACAGGATTCTCTTCCTCCTCTCCCGGCCCCCCAAAGCTCATTGTGCACCAGATCTTTAGGGGACAGCAAAAAGAATTTGGAGACAGCTTCCTGCTGCTTGCCTCGGCTCCTCTCCCAGTTCTGCCCTGTGCAGCACCCTGCCCAGCTCCCCACCTGCCCCCTCATAAGCCTGCCCTCCGCCTGCCTCTTCTTCCTCCAGGGAAGTCCAGAGGTGAGGTCATAAGGGGAAGGCAGATGGCAAAACCAAGACACAGAAACCTCAGGCTCGACAGTCACTAGACTGGAAGTGGGAGCTGCTTTGTCATTCCTGGATTTTCAGGACCTAACAAAGTTCCCAGCCAGGGGAGCCTCTCAAAAGTCAGGAAGAGCAGATGGGTCAATGTGTGAATGAATGAATGAGGTCGGAGGAACCATAAGGGAGCCTCCTAGCTCCTTCGTTACGTCTTCCGGATCCCAGAGGGAAGGTGTGCAGTCATTTCTGCAGAAGCTCTCCTAACACCCGAAGGTCTAGATGTTTGCCCGTCACCCGGCTGCGGAGGGAGTTTAGGCAGGAAATTAAGCAACTACATCCCTCATATCCACTGCGCAGCTTCTCTCGGAAGACACCTGCGCGGGAGGCCAGTCACGCACACGAATCCTCAGGTCTGAAGAAAGGATGTGCTCCTCACCTCGCCAGGCTCTCTCTGTCCTTGCTCACTGCACGCCAGCCTCACGTGCCTTGATTTGCTCCTCAAACGCACCAAGCCTCTTCCACGCCAGCTCGGCCTACTCCTGTTCCCGTGCCCTCTGGGCGCTCTGTTATGCAGTGCTGCATTCTGCTGGCCCTTCTCCAGCAAGTCCCAGCTCGAATGTGACCTCCCCAAAGAGGCTTTCGGCCGCCTTCCCTCCCAGGATGCTCCCTAGCCCTGCCCTATTGTTTCCCTCATAACCTCACTCCACACCCAGGCATGGCCCTGAGCCTTGTCTTCCGTACCCAGCAATGCTTCAGCTCCCAGCTTCACTGACGAAGAGCCCAGTTCTGGAGCTCAACCACCTGATCAAAGGCCAACTTTGTCACATGCTGAGCATGTGACCTTAATTAAATTACCTAAATACAATGCCCCAGTTTGCTGACCTATAAAATGGAAACTATAATAGAACCTTGTCATAAGAGGTGCCTCACAAATGAAACTTTAGCCATGAAATTAGTTAGCGCACACCAACATAGCCATCATGTGGCGCACAGAGAGGGCCCAATCAAAGCCAGCTTTCCTCGTGGCTGTCATTTACCATTCCGCCTCTGATGCCTGGCACATGGCAGGAGCTCAGCACCTATCGGGGAACAAAGGAAAGCATGCACACAGGACCAAGAGCCCCCCAGAAGTCCTGATGAAGTGGGGGGTGCCCTGAAGGAGGGCCGGTTCACTGTCTGAGGTCCCTGTGACTCAGGGCAGACTGCAGGAGAGAAGTCTATCTGAGATCCACAGCTCAGACGAGAGCCCCATTCCTGAAAGGGAAGAGATGAAGGTCTCCTCTCACTTCTCTGGGAGCCACGAGCCCGACCACCCCACAGAGCACATACACGCAGCCAGCACGAAGCCGTGGGAGCGTTTCCTCTGAGGCTGCCGGGCTCCGTGGGGCATGACCTGGGCCTCAGGGGCCTCTCACCCTCCTCTCACCCCAGCACTCCCCACGAGCCTGCGTGCGCAGGTGCCTGCGTGCATGCAATGAGTGAGATGGTACATGATGGGATGCGGGGCTCCTCTCTGGGCCTTTCCCCTCATGGCAGCAGAACCTCTGCTATACATTCCCAGTGCAAGAGGGGACACTGGATGGCTCCCTAAAAACGGAGGCCCCAGCAGTCAGCTGAGAGTGCAGGGTGAGGGCCTGGGGCCTGGGTGCAGCTGCGTGAGCTCCTTCGGGTGGATAGATGACAAGGAAAGACTTGCCTGGAAAGGAAGCAAACCAATCACAGGTGGCCGGTCTGCAGCAGGCCAAAGCTCCAGATGAAAGAGTAGCCAAGACCAAGAGAACTCACTGGGGGGACAATTAGCTGATAAGAGTAAGCTAATTGTTATTCATATTAAATTAGGGCACAGGTGATTTGGAGAAACCTACAGACCCTCCCAGCTGTTTTGCATATTTTGCATTGCAGATGATGCTTTTATGGGACCCTTCTGGGATTCAGGGTATGGGAGCTGGGCCAGGACCGGAGCGGGGGCAGGGCTCGCGTCCCGCTTAACTACACAATAAACACATAACAGCTTGTTCCAGAGGACAGACCCAGGCTGTGCATACTAAACACCCTGCTGCTGGGCTCTGGGGCCTCTGAGATGAGGGGCTCGCTCGTGGCAGAGGAGGAGGGAGGGGGCAACATCAGTCTCGCTGGGAGGCCTAGAGGCTGCCCCAGAGGATTGGAGCAAGGACAGAGCTGTGGGGATGCACTAGATCCGGACGTGGGGTAGAAAGCTCTCCAGAGACCTGCAGAGGGCAGGAAGAAAGACGGAAACGTAGCAGGGAGGTGGCAGCTGTGGCTGTGCCCTCCTTGCGGGGGAGGCAGTGTGTGCAGGTGGGCGCAGGCAGGTGTGCACGCAAGGCGTATGAGAGGATCTGTGCACACTCCCGAGCGTTAGCTGGTGTACCCGCCTCGGTGTGCACGCTTTGTGTCTGCATCCATGACCATATCTTCGTGTGTCCCCAGTCATCTCTTCACTGTGTCTCCTCATGCTAATTATAATCTCACATTATTGTTTTACATTGGCTTTAAAAATTAATATTAAAAAACGCCATAAACAGAGCCTGGGGCTAAATTGCAAGACAGGTCCCTAGGAAGGGCTTTATTGCCTCTATTGTTCTTCTGGCCATTGGAAACCCTGCGGGGTCTGCTATGAGGTAACTGGACTTCATGGCACCTAACAACAAACACTGTTCTTTTTTTTTTTTCCTGGTACTGGGTGTTGAACTCAGGGCCTCGCACCTGCATGCTTTGCAAGTGCTGAACCACTGAGCTGCACTCCCAGCCCTTTTTTTTTTCTTTAGTTTTTGAGACAGGGTCTCGCTAAGTTACGCAGACTGCCTCTGGTCTCAAACTTGCGGTCCTCCCACCTCCGCCTCCCTAGACGCTGGGATTACAGGCGTGCTCCACAGTGCCCAGCTCAAGCAACACTGTTCTTAAAAGTATAATGAGGTAAAGCTTGTGCCCATCCTCTTCGTCAGGTTGAGTGCCCATCAACTTGGAATGGAACCCCCGCAAAGGCATCTGAGGGGCCACAGACTCTCAGGACTAGGACCACTCGCCACTGAGTGCAACCCTGTTTTATTACCGGGAGCACAGCCCGTGGCCAGGTCGTTTGGCCAGCACCTACAGAATTGGCCTTCCACCTGCTGTTAGGTGAGGGGGAGTCAGATCCGACAGCAACCCCATGTACAACAGAACGAAACGCTCCCTGACACTGTGCCATGCACACAATCTTCGCTATGTTTAGACTCATTGTTGCAGCCACTGTGTCAACCCCTGTAGTTGAGAGTCTTCCTTTCTTCTGTTGACCTGCCGCCTCCCATGGCCCTTGTCCTAGCTCACCACTTGGGGGCTGGACCCTGTCCTGGGGGAAGGGATGAGAGGTGAGTGTGGTCCCACACGCTGATGAGTGGCTCTGTGGTGGCGGCTTCCATGCTGGTAAAATACAGGGCTGCACTAGACAGGCTCCAAGGCCCTTTCGACCTTACATTTGACAATCCTGGGACCGGCGCAGGCTGGCCCTGGGAGGTCGACAGGCAGTGTCCTGGGCGCTCTGGTGCCCCTCCTTGCTGCTCCTGCACATTCTCAAAGCCTCACACCAGAACGTGCCCTCCTGTTGGTGTGGCGTCAGGGGAGACGTGTGTGCAGGGAAGGAGGATCAGAAGGAGACGCGGCCTCGGGAAAGGCTCCCTTAGGACAGTCTCTGGAGAAGGGGCTGTTCTACCAGAGGGACAAGGCACAGCAGGGCTCATGTGACCCACGGCTCACTAAGAGGGGGAAATGACCCCAACCTGAAGCAGCAGGTACTCAGGGTAGATTTAGAGGAACCTCCTTGCTGGAGAGGAGGGCTGTTGCTCACAGGCACAGAAGAGAGCGGGGGAGATGGACAGCTGTCCTAGAGACTGACGATGCTTCCAAGTGTCTGTGGGATGGGGTGGATGGTGGCCTCGAGGTCTTGACCAAAGTCAGTGACTCTGGAGCCCTTGCCACCTGCCCCGCAAGCACCTGGTGGGAGGCCCAGGGCCACCTTCCAGTCTGAGCAGCAGCAGAGGCGGTGAGGACGGAGCCCTTGGCCTCCGCCCTGGCCCTGGCCCACAGCTTGGGGTCCAGCTCTGAGTCAGCAATGCCTCGCTGTGGGTCCTTGGGTCAGGGAGGGAGGGGACACCCTCCAGCAGCTGGCCTTTGGGCTGCAAAGAGGACACAGCTGATGGTCCTGACCACAGGTGTCCTCAGGATTGGAAGGCTCTGGCAGGTGGACGGAGCAGCATTTGGAAATCTCTGCCCAGGAGGCCGCAGGACGCCCCTCCTTTGTACACGCCCGTGCCCACTTGCGCGTACACACACACACACACACACACACACACACACACACACACACACACTCGCTGACTCACTGGCCACACACACACACCCCCCCTCGCCCCGGCTCCCACAGGCCAGAAGCGCCTGAGAAATTCCTGGATGGCCCCTGCCCCCTGCAGCAGGCTCCCTGTGCCTCCGCACCGCACCGGGCAGCCCCTCCCTGCCTCCTGTTTAGAATGCCGGGTGCACCGGGAGGCGGGCCGCTGACACTCAGCTGCTGGACATGCCCTTTGACCCCTTGACCAGAGAGCAGTGTTCACAGGTGGGGCCCCCACTGGCCAGCGCCTGAGGCTCCCACCTCCACCCCACCCAATCCAGCCTGTGTCCGTGGCAGGATACCGTCCTCCCCGCCAGCCTCCTTCCACGCCAGGGCTCCCCAAGCCAAGGAGGGGGTCGCGCCCTCCCCGCCCGCTCTCCAGCTCTGCCTCGCCGTCCCAGGGAACCGCCCCCGAGCTGCCCAGCCGGAGACAATCACCCTTTGAGAACGGCTGCCGAGCCGGGCGCCAGGAGCAGCCAGGATGGAGGAGGGGGGTGCCGGGGGCGCAGGCCGGGGCCCAGCGCGCGTTAACTCCAGCGAGCCGAGGCCGGGGCCGGCGACCCCGCCCGCAGCCGCCGCTCAGCGCCCCGCGCCCGCGCCACCCACGCCGGAGAGGGGGTGTGTCGCGGGCAGGGGACGGGGTCGGGGGCGCCGATCTCGGGGCGGGGTCCCCTCGCCGGCTCCCCGCCTCGCGCCCCCCGCCTCGGCTGGCGAGGTTGGTACCGACCAGGAGTGGCGCGGGTCCCGCGGCAGCCTGCGCTCGCTGGGGGCGGGGGAGTGGGGGCGGGGAGAGTGGGGGCGGGGCGGGAGGCGCTGTCAGAGCCGCGGCTGCTCCGGCGCATCCGCCGCCGCTGCCAGCGCCGAGGGCACCGCGCGCCGCCGGGTCGGCTGGGCTCCGGCCACCCCGCGCCCGCCGCGCGCCCCGCGGGCCTCCTCCGCGCACCCCGCGTCCCCGCGCCCCGCCACCCGCGCCTCCTCGCTCGCGCCCTCCCGCGCGCTCCCGGGCTCGGCAGCGGGAGCCGGGCCGGGGCGGCAGGGCCGGGCCGGGGCTGCGGGAGAGCGGGCGGCGGACACGCGGCTATGAAGTGGCCCCCGGAGGCCCCGAGCCCGAGAAGCCCCGGGGAGGGCGGCGCGCGCAGCCCAGGGCAGCAGCCGGGGGTCGCCGGGGCGGGGGCGTAGGCGCCGCCGCCCGAGATGGACCGCGCCGCGGACGACCCGGACTCGCAGCTGCAGGTCAGTGCCCCGCGCCCCTTGCGCCAGCCGGGCGCCGCCGCCGCGCACAGAGCCCCTTTATGCGTCCGCATCAGTACCCACGCCATGTCCTCCCGCGGCGTGTGTGTGTGTGTGTGTGTGTGTGTGTGTGTGTGTGTGTGTGTGTGTGTGTGTGTGTGTGTGTGTGTGTGTGTGTGTGTGTGTGTGTGTGTGT
>VMDO01005784.1:17417-72432 GCA_007922755.1 Pedetes capensis | reverse complement strand
GCTGGTCCCTTGCCACCTCAGCAGGTGGTTCCTGGTGGCCGCAGGAGGAGTCAGGGGCCCGCACCCCAGACGCGTCCCTGCTCCCCAGCAGCTCTGCAGCTCCTGGGCACTGGCAAGTGAACTCTACCGGGGAGCCAAGCTCCGCAGGGCTTCTGGAGATGCTGACTGAGGGGCGGAGAGGGGAGAAGGGTGGCAGCAGGTCCTTGGGACCTTCAGTGCAAAAAGGAGGAGGAGGGACTGACGACCAGTTCACCAGCCTTCGCACTGCACCTGGGCGCAGGCCTGAGGTCCTGATGCCCAGTGCCAGCCAGAGTCAGAGCTAACTTCAGAAAAGGAGGCTGAGAGTTAAGGCGAGAAAGAGAGAAGCCACCCAGCAAATGGTGCCAGGGAGAGTGGGTGGCAGCTTCCTGCTGAGAAGTTCAGGTCAAGAGACCAAGCTCCTTCACTCCCCCTACCCTCACCCCAGCCGGGGACACAGACATAGGCATGGCCTGGACCAACTTTCCCTTCCCCTCTCTCCTCCCGGCCAGACCTGGCCTCAGCCTTGCACTAGCTGGGTGGCTTGTTGGAGAGGCTGGAGCTGATGGACTGCACAGATTTCCATTGCACAGGACCCTGCAAGGACCTTTGGCTGACAGTGGCCAGACACTCGGGTGGAGGCAGCTCTATGTGCATAGGCACCCACTTGGGTGGGTACCCGGTGGGACCTGGAGCTTGGCCTCTATGGCATGCACTGTTTCACATGACTGGGGTGGAGGTCCTCATGCCTAGCACTGTGAACTAGTGTGTATTGTTGTGGAAGTGGCAGGCACACAGCTTCCTAAGTCATGGGGGGGCCATGCAGCTGTGCAAGACCGCTGCTCTAGGGTGTTCTAAGAGTTGTCTTTGCCCTTTACATTGCCCTACTTCTGTCAAGAGCCACTGTGGGTTGACATTTCCTCCCAGAACCGGCTTAATTGGTGGCCATTCTTGGCCTTACTGGAGCAGACACCAAGTCCCCTCTTCAGTCACATGAAATAAACACTTTTGCAGCGAGACCCTCAGAAAGACTTCACACTCTGCCCGGTCCATTCCTAGCACCCCCAGAGGTTCTGGAGCTGCACGCCATTTTCTCTCTGCCCCTTTTGGTGGGAGCAAAAATGTTCCACGGCTTAATGGAACGGGGAGAGTTAACGCACCTGCGCCCCGTGGGGCACTGGAGCCAATGCCTTTCTGCTCCTGTTGCTGTAGCGGATCCCAGATGCTTGGGAACTGTCCCGCGCTCGTGCTGGAAGCTCCCCTGCGCTGGGCTGGACATGTGCATAGATGCTTCTGGATGGCAGTAATGACTGTCCCACTGAAGCCTAGGGTGCAAAATCACTGAGGGGTCTGGGCCAGTGCAGAAGGGGAGCCGGTGGCAGAGACCAAGGTCTCCAGAGGAAGGAGCCCACTCCTGGCTTCTGCACAGACTTGGCTTCCCCACTGTAGTTTTCAGGGGCGAGAGCACCGTGTTAGCTAAGTTTCTCCTGGTTGTGGGGCACAGGGCAGGTCAGGAGCTTTGCAGGAGTAAGGCAGGGAAGGTAATGGGCCTCGGCTCGGGGTGAAGCAGCCCGGGGTCCTGCGTGGCCAGCAGAGAGGGATGAGCTGGCCAGAGCTGCCTGAGCGCTCCTCTTTGGGAACAGGAGGAGCAGAGCTTCGGGAAGAGAAAGGATTAGAGGGTCTGAGGCAGGAAAGGAGGAGGCAGAGTGAGACCCCAGGCAGCACCCCAGGCAGAAGTCAGGGCATGAAAGGCCCTCCTCTCTAGGCGCCCAGATCCTGGCATTGCCAGCCACCCTCGCAGGTAGGAGGCCTTTCGGCAGAGCCACAGGACACTCTGCTGAGGAGGCTCTGGTGGAGGCAGGGTTCACTCAGAGGGACGCTCTGAAGTCAAGAGCAAGAGTGTCCAGCGACCTTCAAGGAGACCCTCCTGCTGGCCCACCTCACAGCGCTGAGGACTTGTCTCCCCCGCTGGCCCCTGGCCACTCCTCTTGGTCCTGCAGCACAGTATGATGGGGAAGATATGGGCTTGGGCGAGTGTGGCATCTGGGGAGGTGGAGGAAGAGAGCCTGCTTCCTAGAGTGCCCTCCCCACCCAGACCTCCCTTCCAGGAGACCTTGGGAGACCCTCTGAAGACCAGCAAGGGGCATGGACATAGTGCAGCAGAAATAGGCTCCCAGCCAGGCTCTCTGGGGTCCACTTCCGTCCTCTGGGGCCAGGCGAGAGGACTTTCAGAAAAATTGAGTCACCTGAAGCCCTGGTTTCCTGAAAGCCCATAACCAGGGAACTCTCATCTCACACACTGTTTTTAGAGGAAATGCTAGATGAGTGTTGTTGTTAGGTGCCAAGTCCAGTCAGACTCAGAGACCCTCGTAAGGTTTGCAATGGCTGATTGTTTTGGGAGTGGGTTGCCATGTCCTTCTCCTGTTTTTGTGGTGCTGGGGATCGAACCCAGGGCCTCAGAGAGTGCAGAGCAGCGCTCTACCAGCTGAGCTAAACCCCAGCCCCGTGATGAATGTTAGTTTACTTCATTCAATTTACTTAATCTATACACTGTTCTGCCTCCTTCCTGCCTCCAATTCTCCCAGGATCTGGATGGCTCTAGAATTGGGAGTAGCAGTTCTCTGGCCAGGCCAGTCTTGGAGCTGGTCCCATTAGAAGTAATGCAGTCGGTCCCCACTCCCTGCCTCACCTCATCTGACCTGCCACACCTCCAGACTTTGAGCTGGACTCAGCCTTTCCTTGTCCAGGCCCGGAGAACCCAGAGCATCCCCTGGCTAATGAATGACAAGAGTAATGTTTTCACGTCTCATTGTTGCTACTTATTATCATTCCACTTTATCAGCCAAAGGTTGTCTAAAGCATCTCGTGCAACTTACAAAGACTCCAAATCTGGGACCACTCACTACCCGTGCTAAAGTGGTAGTTGTCAGAGATCACCCAAAACCTCGTCCAGTGGCCCTGACACCCACCCAGCTGCGTCCCAGGCTCTGCACCAGGTGCTGGGCCACAGAGCCCCAAAGAACCCAAAGTTTGTGTTTTCTGTTTAGCTTTGGAAGGGGTATGTGGGTCGCTTTATTTTCCTTTTTATTTTTCCTGCAGCTACAGCAAATTTACTTTTCTGATGAGGTTTAGTTCTGGCCAATATTGAAATGAGTCCGTGTTTCCTACACACCCCAGCTCATAGCAGCACAGGGGGCGGCCTCTGGGCCAGACCCTGGCAGGAGCTCAGGCTTTGCCTCTGCTGATAAGCCCCGATCGAGGGGTGACTGCCTGCCCATGAGTCTGGATCAAGGGGTGACTGGATCTGAGGACTCACCTTGCCCGAGGGGCCCACGGGCAGGATTTCTGTCTTCTAACGTGTGGGGACTGTGTAAACCAGTCGTCTGCTTACACGGAGGAGAGAAGGGGGAGGGACTGGAGAAGAGAGAGCAGAGACACGAGACGTGGCCGTGGGGACCACGAAGCCACCGTGGCAGGAGAGCAGGCCCCCCGCCTCCCTCTCCGCCTCCTACTCTGCTGCCTTCTTTCTAGGTCAGGTGAGCAGTCTGACCCCTGAGACCAGGACTCGCTCTCTAGGCTCAGGAGTCAAGCCTTTCATCTGGCTGTGGTTCAGACTCTGCTGGAGCCAACGCTGAGCAGGTTTGGGGGGCTTCCTCTGCACCCTGAGCAGTCCTCAGCCCCTCCGACCATAGTCAGCGGCTCAGTGGCAACACGTGACCAGTGGCTACCATCTTGGACAACACAGATACAGAACATTCCCCAAGCACAGAAAGTTCTAGCAGGCAGAGCTACTGTAGCGCTGCGTAGATGGTTCGGCCTCCTGGCGAAGAGTGTGGTGGCTGAAGCCAGACTGGTTGGGCTCAGATGCTGGCTCTGCTGCTTCCTAGCTGGGTGGCCTTGGGACATTGTTTACCTCCTGCATCTCTGACTTCTCATCTCTAAAATGGGGGGCATAATGGGACGCTGATGAGGAGAGACTGAGTCATTACGGTTCATCGTGCTAACGGCTCAGAACATGCAATAAATAGCAGGTGCTTTTGTATTTTTTATTTGAAAATAGAAAGGGATGTGTATCATTCATGTATTTAATGATTCACTGAAGTGCTTTCTGAAGAGCTGACTCTGGCAGGCAGCCTACACGCTCGATCTCGCTTACAACTGACCCTTGTGAGCCTCAGTTTCCCCACCAGTGATGGGCATGTGGTCCTGGAGATAAAATGAGACTATAAATTAACGCAGCCAGATAAAGAGGGGCTGAAGTTGTTTGGAGGCAGAGGAGAGGAGATTTCTGCTTCCCGGGAACTTCTCTCACCAGTAAGCCTCTCCTAAGTCCGTGAGTCCGTCATCAACGCGGCGAGGTCAGCTCTCTGCGTCTTGCTGGGTGGGGACTGAGGAAGGGATTCCAGGGGCTCTGTCCAGCTCGCTGTGGTCTAGAGGAAGAAAATGGGAAGGCTGGAGCTCCGAGCCCAGTGGAGGGAGGCAGAGAAGCCGCTGGACGACTTGGCCAGACAGGACTCAGCTGCCACACGCCCAGCTGACTGTGCAGCCTGAGCCCCGGGTTATGGTCCCAGCTGCGTCAGCAGCTCTGTGCCACAGAACTGCGTGCTGCTCCACTTCTGCCTCTGAAACACGGAGGGCGTGGGCCAGGTGACATTTCCCCCCGGTGACGTCTCCACAGAGCACCTGGGAGCCAGGTGCCAGAGGTGTGAGGGGAGAGTAGACAAGGAGGGGTGTGGAGCTGGAATAGGCTGTTGCACAGGCGTCCACTCGGCCCCCCAGCCGGGGGCTGTGCGGCTCCAAGCTGCTTCTTTCTTTTGTAGTTGCAGGAGCAGATCCCAGAGTGGTTGCCCTCCTGCCCTAGGGTGCACAGCACTAAAATGTGTCCGCCCAGACAGAGGAAGGGATTCCAGGGGCTCTGTCCAGCTCGCTGTGGTCTAGAGGAAGAAAATGGGAAGGCTGGAGCTCCAAGCCCAGTGGAGGGAGGCAGAGAAGCCACTGGATGACTTGGCCAGACAGGACTCAGCTGCCACACGCCTGACCAACTGCATAGCCTGAGCCCCAGGTTATGGTCCCAGCTGCGTCAGCAGCTCTGTGTCACAGAGATCCCCTGGCACCACGCTGACCCCCTGGCAGGTGGCCTGTTCTTTTGGTGGGACAGAGGTGCCTAGGGCAGAGGTGCGGCCTCCCCCAGCATGGAGACCCCGTTCTCCCAGGTGAGGGTGGGCAGGGAGACGGGATTGGGAGGACAGTGTAGACTCTCAGACAGCGCCACAGAACAAAAACACATACCAGACTTTAAACCAATGACTCCTTACCCTCCTGGCACCTTCTGTGGCTTAAGACCTGGGTGCTGCGCCAGGCCCCATGGTGCCCACGTGTAACCCCAGCAACTCGGGAGGCTGAGGCAGGAGGATCGCAGGTTTAAGAATAGAGGCAGCCTGTGAAACTTAGTAAGATCCTGTCTCCAAATGAAAAATGTAAAAGGGGCTGGGAGTGTGGCTTGCATGCACAAAACCCTGGGTTCAACGGCCAGTATTGCCAGAAAAAAAAAAAAAAAAAAAAAAAAAAAAACCCTGCGTTCTGGGGCTGCCCTGATCTGCAGCCGGTCTGATTGGGAGGGATGTTTCCAAGCCTCAGGAAACCTGGAGCTGGTCCTCAGCCACCTGCCCCGTCTCTGCTGTCCTGAAGCCCTCACAGATCAGAGCTACCTCCAGCGGTGTTGTCACGGCCATGGTGGTGATATGGCCGTGGCTGTGGCCATTGCTGTGGCTGTTCCCGGTGAATATTTAGTTCTCCGGCTCGGCGCCCTTGCTGCCCTCTCCTGCCCCATAGTTCGCCCTCTTCCCTCACCTCCCTCCATCCACCCACCTCCAAGCAGGAGCAGCACCGCCTTCCCCGAGGGCAGACATCGAGCCTGCGAGGACAGTGGACTGGCCAGCCGCGCCCCTCTGTGGCCCATCCCCCAGGCCCAAGCCCCTCGCTCCACAGCCTGCTTAGGTTGACGAGCAGCCCCTGGCATGTGATTTTCCTTCCCTGCCAGAGTTTCTGAACTCAGCTGAAGTATTGCCGCCCTGACTCTCCGCTGTCGATATTAACTTCTCCTTCCGCTCATAAGTCTCCCTGCCTCTCAGTGGCGCAGCCTGTGGCTCTTCCAGGCTGCCACGGAGGGGTGCACGCTCCTCCCACCGTGCGCCTGGGATGCCTGCTTCCTCAGGGTGACACTCCCACGTGACTGCCTGGGCAGGGGCCCACAGCAGCTCACCTGCGACCTCACACTTTGCCCTGCTTCAGAGAAAGCTGGCTGGCGCTCCCCTACCAGAGCCCAGCCCTGTGAGCACGCCCTCATTGGCCACGTCTAAATGGACCTTCGAATAGCAGGCTCTGTTTTATTTATTTATTGTGGTTAAAAAAAATACATTACATAAAATGTACCATCCGCACCATGTTTAAGTGTTTGGCTCAGTAGTCACATAGGGTCACGTTATTGTGAGAAAATCTCCAGAAATTTGTCACCTTTCCAATTGGAAACTCTGCCCTCATCACACAACGCTCATCCCCCTCCCCCAGCCCCCAGAAACCACCCCTCTAGTTTCCGTCCCTGTGGGCTTGATTGCTCCAGACCCCTCATATAAGCAAAATCGTCCCCTATTCGTCCCTTTGTGGCTGTCCTCAAGGTCTGTCTGTGTGGCGGCATGCCAGAGTCCCCTTCCTTTGCAAGACTGAATCCTACACACACCACAAGTCATCCACTTAGCCACTGATCAGGTTTTTCCCCACCAGGCCAATGAGCAAACAGTGCTCAGCCGGTGGTGCATCTCCCCACCCGCCCCTCCCACTCGGGGATGTCTGAGCTTAGGGGCGCCCAGCAGAATGAGCCTGGGTTCCTGGGGTCACCCAAGCACAGAGCCGGAAGGAGCCCCATTGGATTCGGCATCCGGTGCAGCCTCTGCCTGCCCCCTTTGTCCACCCTGTCTTTCCTGGAGCGCTGCCCCTGTGCGACAGCCTCAGGCTGAGTGCACCTTGCCTTGCCCAGGGTGCCGAGCAGCTCGGCAGGTGGAGGGCCAGAGAGAGGGGGAGGAGCCTCCCAGGCAGATGCCCTGGCAGGTAGAAGGGCACCTGCAGGCTGGATCAAACCCTCTTTACCCTGCTGCCTTCCCGGGACCCAAGAGAAACACCTGCCCCTACTTCCCGAATCCTTGCCTGGAGCAGGAGCCAGGCCCCCCTAGAGAGGCCCCGGGGACATGGAAAGCCCGCCTTGAGCATGTGTCCAGGCTCCATCTGGGTGATCAGTGATCTGTAGCCACCCTGCAGCCTGCCGTGTGATATACAGCCCATAAAACATACAGATAGTGTCAGCGTAATCTACCGTCTGTGGGCCTGAGATTTAAGGCCCCCTCCATCCATCACAGCCGCGAGTGCTGGGCTCGCGGGGTGCAGCGCCTGCTGACCACAGGCTGTGCTCACCCCAACCCCCTTCAGCCCCTTAGATTCACTGCTTTGCGTCCAGGCAGGAGGGTTCACTGACCTCAGGGCAGGGACCTTACGGACAGGGCTGGGTCAAGAGAGGGAGGTAGAGGCTCTCAGTGCTGTTACATTTTTGACGCCCTTCCATTTGTGAGGTGACCTGTGGGCCCCATGTTCCCTATGGGTTCCCTCGGTTGATCCCAAACAGCCCTGTGAGAGTTACAGCTAAGGAAACCGAGCACGGACACTGGCGAAGCCTCTGTGGCAGGCGCTGGGCCCCGGGGAAAGCTCAGGTGGATGAGGCCTGGGCCTGAGGGACAAATGGGAAATCCAGCCAGTACACAGCGGGTGACAGGGCTGGGGGAGCTGGGGAGGCGCGGCCAGGGGAAGCTGCAGGGGACGGCAGCAAAGGCCCAGAGCTCCGGGAGCCCATCCTGCCCATGCCTTCCCCCAGCACAGCATGGACACCAGCATCGGGGGCAACTGAGGCAGCATGTGGCCTGGCACAGCACTGGGGTGGGCACCGCAGTTGGCTGTCCACACCCTCGCTCCAGGACACTCAGCCCTCCGGCAGCCTCGGCCCCACAAGGCTCATGCCCCCGGCCCCAGGGCTGGGGCCCCAGAGCCCCCTGAGTTGCCTGACCCTCTAGGTTCCGGGACCCAGGCCTCCAGAGGGTATCTGTGCCAGGCTCCACGTCAGGTGGGCACCTTCACCGACCAGCCGTGAGGGACTTTCACTGCCACCGGCACTCAGCACCTGGGCAACACAGCTGGGCCCAGCCTCCCTTTTAAGGGTTTGACTAGGTGAGAGAGGCGCCACCCCCACCCCAGTTTTCAGAGCCAGGACTCTAGGGGTTGTCTCACAGGTATGTCTTGGTTCTGGACTGTTCTCTGCCACTGCTGGTGCATGGCAGCCTAGCGGGGGTTGGGGGGAGTAAGGGGCCTCCCATCCTCCTACCCACTTGCCCTTCCTGCCCTGTTGTGTTAGCAGCTGTCTTATC
Source organism: Pedetes capensis (assembly GCA_007922755.1). NCBI lineage: Eukaryota > Metazoa > Chordata > Mammalia > Rodentia > Pedetidae > Pedetes > Pedetes capensis. Next base: position 63,949 of record VMDO01005784.1, on the reverse strand, counting down.
CTGCTGGCCCCTACTGCTGGTAACAGAAGAGGCGGAACCCTCCCCTGCTAAGCAGCCCCCTGCAGTAGTGCTGACCCCATGGTGTGCGTCCTTTGGAGGGAAAGCTGCACCCACGGATGTCCTGAGCAGCCCACAGGCCCCTCGCGGGGCACTGAGCATTGCAGCAAGCTGGGTGGGCAGAGGCTCCAAAGGCAGAAGGCTGGTGTGGTGAACAGCCAGCATTTGTCCGTAAGCGCACGCAGAGTCTGAGGGCAGAGCCGGGATCCTGCTGTGTCTTCCTCCTGGAGCTGGGCTGCAGCGCCATGCCAGGATCCAGTTCTCTGCCTGTCTCCAGGGGGCCCTAGTGAGGCAGGGCAGGCGGAGGAGCACGCCAGCCCTGCTGGCTCCCAGAGCTCCTCACCCAGCGGGGCGAGCAGCCGCCAGGTCATAAAGACTGGCCAGGGTTGGGACTGCGCACAGGGCTGGAGGCCGACCTGGGAAGGGAAGGAGGGCGAAGCGCCCACCCACACTTGGCTCTCACTCCCACACCCCGCGCCTGTACGTGGGATGGTGATGAGCCCCGGTCAGGGATCGAATGCCACTGTGCCCAGAACCATCCCAGACCGTCCCTGTTGCTGATCCTTGGGCTCTGGTTAATTGTTTTGTCACCTCATCACACCTTCTGAGGTGTCCTCTTTGGATAAAAATGTCAAGGTCACCCTAGTGCTAATGACCAAAGGGCAGAGGGAGCTCAGCTGCCAGCTGGCCACGCACTTTTAGCGCACAGCCGGGAGGAATCCCCCATCCCCCTGAGCTGAGGGCAGCGGCCAGAGGTAGGAGATTGTCCCAGGAGGAAGCCAGCAGTGAACCTCAGGCTAGGAAGGACGTGACCATCACACTGCCCCCCACCTGGGACACTCATAAAACCCCTCGTGCCTCAGTTTCTTCATCCGTGAAACAAAGCTTTGGGATGGTAAGGGTTTCGTGACGGCAGGTGAGAGCTGTGGCAAAGGCAGATCGGAAGCCGCACCCCACAGAATGTGAGCCCCGCGTCAACAGCAGTGTCAGGGGCTGCCTCCCCACCGCAGCATTGCAGAGGAAGTGAATTGGCAGCTTGGCCTCGCCCCACCTTTATTCCAGACCCCGAGTGTTGGCTGCCAAACGGCCCATGAGACCGTCCGGTTGGAGCAGGGACCCAATCTCAGGATCCTCCAACGGGGCTCACAAGCACGAACGGAAACTGCGCTACCAACACGCACGCATTCACGCACATGGGCTGCTGGCCACGCGTGCATGTGTGCATGAAGATGTGTGTCAAGAAGAATCACTTAGAAGGGGCTCTGTGGTTTGTCTGGCAGCCTTGATGAGTGGTCAGAGTAAAATACTCAATCCCGGCCTGGTGCTGTGGTGCATGCCTGTAATCACAGCGACTCGGGAGGCGGAGGCAGGAGGATCACAAGTTCAAGGCCAGAGGCAGTCTGTGTAACTTAGCGAGACCCTGTCTCAAAAAGTAAAAACACGGGCTGAGGGTGCAGCTCAGTGGTCTAGCACTTGCACTGCATGCAAACGCGAGGCCCTGGTACTGAGATTGCCACATGGCCTGAGATTGCCACGTTGGCCTCCAAGATGATGACAGAAAGGAAACCAAGACAAAGGGACTGCTCTGGGAAGAGCGGTGGTGGCTGGTTTTTAGTCCTGTCAGAGTGGAACATGCCAGAATAGTAAGAGGGCACAGCAACTCCATACTACAGATGGGGAAACTGAGGCCTAGAAAAGCAAAGGGACTTGTCAGTGGCGTCACACCATGTAGGAAAGCCAAGGTTAGCCCTTGAGTCAGGGAACTGTTTCTGAGTATCCCAGCCCCTCTGTGCCTCCCTGCTTCCTCCTTCAACCCCTAGTACTGCAAAAAAAAAAGAAAAGAAAAGAAAAGAAAAGAAAGAAAGTAAGAAAGAAAAAGAAAGAAAAAAGAAAAAGAAAGAAAGACTGACTCCCAGGCACTCCCGAGTTGCGTCAGTAATGCCCAGGCAGGGGGGTCGGACGGAGTCGCCTTCAGCAGACCAGGCTTTCTTTCCGCATCATCTGCTTCAATGGGGCTGTGGGAGCAGGGGCACAGCGGCCAGGCTGGTACTCAGACTTCCGAGCGAGGACCTGAGACAGCCACACTCCAGGCCCGCAGAGCAACGACAGGAGCCAGGCAAGGAGGAGCAGGCAGGGTGGAGGCCGGAGCAAGGAGGAGGCAGGTTGCAGCTGGAGGGACGCAGGGCAGAAGGTGGCTGCCAGGCCCCGGCCTGGCTTCCTCCTGGGCATCTTGACTCAGCGTAAAAGCCTCCTTCCTCGGGGGTGGGCCGACCTGGCTCTGGGTGGGAACGGGCAGTGCATTTGGCCGTGATCTGTGGCAGGTCTGCTCACGGACAAACTCTCGGACACTGTGGGGAGGAGCAGGGTGCTGCGCTGGACAGAGGGGCAGAGATGGAGGGGGTCAGAGGCGGCTGCTGTGGGAGGGTGGGGTACGGAGCAGAGCCCCGAACGCCACGCTGGGTGAGCAGCTGCCAGGGAAGATACAGAAGGCTTCCGAGCAGGGGGCAAGCCCTGTCCAATAGCAGAGGCTGCAGCCCAGGCCAGAGGCTGAGCCCCACCCGGCAGGGAGAAGGAAGAGTCAAGGACAGCCCGAGATTGCCACGTTGGCCTCCAAGATGATGACAGAAAGGAAACCAAGATGAAGGGACTGCTCTGGGAAGAGCGGTGGTGGCTGGATTTTAGTCCTGTCACAGTGGAACATGCCAGAACAGTAAGAGGGCACAGCAACTCCACACTATAGATGGGGAAACTGAGGCCTAGAGAAAGCAAGGGACTTGTCAGTGGCTTCACACCATGTGGGAAGCCAAGGTTAGCCCCTGAGTCAGGGAACTGTTTCTGACTATCCCAGCCCCTCTGTGCATTCCCTTCCAGAGGCGGCATGACTGCCGGAAGGCGCCAGGGAAGACATCAGGAAGAAGGGCGACAGAGGTGGGGGCTGCTGCAGTTCCCAAGGCCACCCCTCTCCCCTGACCTCATGCTGGGCCCCAGGGTTCTTTGCAGGGACAGCTCCCCAGCCCCACAAACCCCAAAGAAAATCACTTCCCCCCCATCGTGCAGGCAGGGGCTGAGTGTCCCTGTGCTATTGTGGCCACTGTGAGGTTGGTGGCCAGGGCATCCCTGCTGACTGCCTTCTCGGACACACAGTGACGTCCTTGCCCACGCACCCCTAACCTGGCAGTCATCCGTCATGACCCCGCTGCACAGCGGCTCTTCACTGGGTCCCCACAGGCCTTCTGACCACTGGCCAGCTGTCCCCAGATCTCTGTCAGGACTGTCCCCCTGGCTGCTCTCCCTCAGCTCTCCCTGTCCTAAAGAGCCAGGCATCAGCAGTGTGTCTGCTTGTGCCCCACCTACGCAGGCCCCGCAGAGGGCAGACGTGCAACGTCCCCACAGGACCAAGCTTCCACGCTGCCTCTGAGGTCTCCGGCACACAGGCTGTGGAGGGCGTGGACGTGCCATGTGCTTCCGCCCGGAGACCGCACACTGCATGATTCAGGGCACTTCGGCAAAACCATCTGGGGCCAAAATTTATTCTGTTCAAATTCCTGCCATGAACTAGAATGGACTTGCGCTCGCAGAGAACCTCACTGAACCAAAACCCAATTTTCATTTTTCACAGACTCATGATCTAAATCTAATCCAAAGGCTATTTCTGGAAAAGAAAGAAAAACAACAAAGGAATTACCAAAAAAAAAAAAATCCAATGTATTACATGTTTGTTGCCACCGTTGGGCTAGCAAGGCACCAAAGCCTAGGGGTATGCTTTACACCAAACCTGAGCCCGGGTTCTGGATCCTTCTGTCCGAGTCCTTGGCATCGTTTTCCTTGTTAGAAGGGAGCAGGATGGTAGGAGACCTGGAGTGCATGCTACCTCTCCTGTAAAAGCAGCTACAAGTGCCAGCCAGCAGTGGGCCAGGCCCAGGTCCAGGGGCCTCCAAACCCACACAGCACCATGGAAGTGGTCAGGTCCCTGAAGTCTTGGGAGCTTCCTGGCCCCTTCCTGGGGGGCCTGGCCATGACCCCCTGGGTGGGCAAGGCAGAGGCAGGGCTCAAGGAGGTCAGGGCACTTGGGACCTGGCACAAGAGTCCCTGGTAGCGGGCCCGAAGGTGGACTAGGAGAGACAGAAAGCAAGCCGCAGAAGAAAGAGGCAGCGCCAGCAGCGGAGGCAGCTGGGCCCTGAGTGCCTGTGCCAGACATCGGGCATTGAGCCATCGACTGGGCAGCCCCTCTCGGCCTCCAAGGCCTCCTGTGCAAGACAGGGACACGGTCTCCCTGCCTGCCTCACAGGGCTCCCTGAAGACCAAAGGAGCATAGACAAAAGGGCACCCTGGGTTTGGTGTAGGAGTCCGAAGAATGCTGAAGGGGCCTCTCCCCCCAACACACTCCTTCCCCAGAGGAGGAAGAGGAGGCGTGGGAGGCCCTGTGTGTTTGGGGGTGGGTGCAGAGGACCGGTCTATGCTTGTACCCTGCCCCCCAGCAGGGGCTATGTGGGCGCGGGGCAGCAGCACACTGGCTGGAGGGCTAGGGTTGGGTTAATGAAGTATGGATTGACTGGGCTGGGAGCTGATTAGCTCTGGCATCAGGCTTTTCCTGAGCAGCGCCTGCAGAATCAATACTAATCCCTTGATCCCATTAGGGGCTCCTGAGGATCCGGGGACAAAATCTGTGCCTCTCTCGCTTTGCAGGGGTGGAGGCAGATGCCAGAGCCTTGGCCGGCACCCCTCCCATCATCTCCAAACAGTTTGCCTTGTTCTTCCTCTCTTTCCACTCCCTACTCCCATAACCAGAGGGCTGGCCCCAGCCACCAGCTCCCGCAGCTCCCCTGGGAGGGTAGCAATGGCCCCTCGGGAGCAGGAGGCTTGGGCGAGCGCCTCCGCCAGCCCAGGGCTCACGCTCCTGGGTGGTGTGTTCCTCTGCACACAAGCAGAAGTTTCATTGTTTGTTTTTTCAGTACTGGGCATCGAACCCAGGCAAGGACTATGCGACTGAGCTGCACGCCCAGCCCCGAGACTTTCTTAACGAGCCATTCCTCAGTGGACTCATCGATCGCTGACGCCCCCATTCAGCGGCTGAAGCACACTGAGCACGGGCAGTGCCCGCGTGAGCCAGGGCCGGGGCGCCTCTGCTCCCGCAGGCTGAGCTCGTGCTTACCTGAGTCAGGAGCACCCTTTCCCACCCGCTTGTGATGGTGGTGCTTGTTACCTTGTGGACTGTTGCATAAACCATTGAAACAGTGTGTCAAAATGACTACATTGTTTCTATAAAAACTAAATTGAAACCTGACTGGAGTGGTGGCGCATGCTTGTGATCCCAGTGGCTCGGGAGGCAGAGGCAGGAGGATTGCAAGTTTGAGACCAGAGGCAGTCTGTGTAATTTAGCAAGACCCTGTCTCAAAAATTGAAAAAATGGGCTGGGGGTGCTGCTCAGTGGTCCAGCACTTGCAGAGCATGCAAGTGTGAGGCCCTGGGTTCAACCCCCACCCAGTACCACAAATAAATAAATAAATAAATAAATAAATAAATAAAATTGAAGGGTCTCAAAAGACCCCAGTAGGTGAATCTGGAAAATTCACAAAATTAGGGGAAGATTGATGGGAGACGGTCGTCAGCATTAATGGGTGCTGTGTTCAGATTGCCTACCAAGTGCCCTTCAGCACTCTAGGCACTTATGAGATTTCATGGTTGTGGAGGTCACAGGTGTTTGCCATGGCAGGGTCAATGCCAAAAGGTCCATGCAAAAGGTCCCAGCCCCTGTGGCTCCATCCCAGAGAAGCCGCAGCCCCGCGGCCAGAAAGCCGAACTGCAGAAAGCCCGCAAGGGCCTGGTCGTTTGGCTTTTGGAAAAGTGATCGTGCGTTTGCAACCTTGGGGAAACGGCAACCACTGGACAACTGGCCCTTCAGACAGGACTTGGGCTGAAATGTGCGTATCATGTCTGTCACTCTGAAAGGTCCTCCCCATCCTGGGCCTTCCGACTGACCAGGCAACTATGCGCCCAGTCACACGGGTGAGAAAGCTTTTGTCACCCTCCAGAGGTGGGTGGTGTGGCTGGGTTCTGAACTTGTTTGTAACCGACCTATCACAGACAGGGGCCGCAGGCTGGGGGGCGGCCCACCCCGTCCTCCGCCCTGCCCCTATTTCCCCTGTGAACCTGCCCCCTGCTGGGCAGGCTATCTCCAAGGCTGGGGTGCTCTCTGTTCTCCTTAATAACAGCCTGGTAATTAGCGCCACGGTTTTGCCACTATGCTTATAATAGCCTCCATTAAAGTTATGGGGTTTTCAAGCCGTAATGGCTTCCAGAGTAATTAATGCACAACTGGGTTTATTGCTAAGTTTATTTTTAGAGCTTTTCTCCGTCACTCCCTGCTCTTTCCTATCATAGATATTTTGACAAAAAAACTGGAGGGGATCAGACAGTCCTTAAGTCCCCCTTGCACCATGTCCCTGTCCTTCTCTTGCCCCTTCCTGTCCTGTCTTCCTGCTTCAGTATCTGGCAAGTACAGGGACCCACAGTCCACCTGAGTCTGGCTCGTTTCTTGGGGCCCAGGTGTCTGGGATCTCCCATCCCCTCTTCTGGTAACAGCCTAGGGCAGCATGGCTTGGCTCTACCATCCCTGACCAGGACACCTTACTTGCCCCTCTGACCTCAATGACTGCATCTGGGAAATAGGGACATAACAGAGCCAGCTACATGGGGTAGATGTGAGCACAGCCCAGAGCAGCTGTGTGGGAAGTGTTGATGTCATTGTCTTTGGGCCCCATGAGTGTGAGGGGAGAGCTGGCTACCATCAACCATAGCCCGGGAAGACAGGCAGGAGACAGAGCAGCAGGAACAGAGCTGCTGCTGGGAAGGAAAAAGACTGCAGGCAGGAAAGTGCTTGGTGGTGGGCACCCCACACAGGCTACAGGCACGTGGTACTCACCTTCTTTCTTCTGTTTTTCCAACACGGAATTAGTCTTCACCCAAAGCAGGAACATTTGAAAACGCTCCTTTGTGAGTCTCTGGGAACATAGAAGAAATCATTGCAGGCATTTTAGAAGCCCCAGCCAAGCATGACCTCCCTGTCTCGGTCCGTTTTCTGTTGCTATAGCAAAATACCTGAAACTGGTTAATTTATAAAGGAAAAACATTTATGTGGTTCATGGTCCCAGAGACTGGAAGGCCAAGAGCATGGCGCTGGCAAAGGCCCTGTGCTGCTTCAATTCATGAGGGAGAGCAGATGGGTGTGAATGGGTCCCCATGGGAGAAGCAACCACGCGGGACAGCTTGCTTTATAAACCTGCTCTCAAAGGAATGAACCCACTCCTGTGAGAAAGGCGTTAATCCTCTTGATGACATCATTAGCTCTTAATGGTTCCACCTCCCAAAACTGTCACAGCAGTTGGATTTGAACTTGAGTTTTAGAGAGGATAAACCATATTCAAACCACAACATGAAGGACTCTTCATCAGATGTGACCTAAGCTTGTACCAGCCAAAATGTGGCCCGGAGCCACAGACCCAAACATCGCTGCTAGTAACCTTGATGTGGGGGATGGGACCTTGGTCCAGGGTGTGAGGCGTGAGGTCACTCAGCTTTCCACACAAGGCCCGCAGCATCCTATGGGGGCGTTGGATACTGTCCCTTCCCTGCAGGGTCAGCCAGGAGGAGGTGTGGAGGTGCAGCCCAGTCCAGCACAGGCCCCTCCTGTCGCCCTGCGGCTGGCCGCTTGGTGGGTTCCCTCTATTCCCTCAGCACTGTGAGCTGCTGACACGGTCTTCCCCAAGCTGATCTGGAGGCAGCGGGCCTTTGGTGGGAAGGGCTGGGCAGGGGTACAGGCTGACCCAGGAAACCACAGTGCTCTTTAGTGGAAGGCAAAGCCTCATCTTCCAGAAGCCCTCAGGACTAGCAAAGGGGAGAGTTGTGAAGAAGAAAGCACACTGTTTCCAAAAGTTGTTATCGTTAGGGGCCATCAAATCAGTGTCCTACTCATGGCCACCCCACGTACAACAGAGGAAACACTATTGTCAGTGCTTCTCTGCTGTTCATAGGGTTTTTCAATGGCGGATTGATTTTTGGGAGTGGGTTGCTGGGTCCTTCTCCCAAGCCTACAGCACCTGGTGTTCCCAGGCGGTCTCCCATCCAAGGACTAACCAGACCCATCCCTGCTTAGCTTCAGAGATCAGAGGGGATCGGACCCCACAGTGCTACTTAACAGGTGCAGGTGTTTCCACAAGTAGGGGGCAAAAAACCCCATGTCAGCCCTGGCTCTCAACCCTGTGAGGGACGGAAAGCACACACAGGCAGGCCTGGCGCGGGCCACGTGGCCTCTGAGCAGACTAGGGCTCTGTGCCGGGATGGGCTTGGGATGGAGGGCGCTGCAAGGGCCAGCTAAGGCAGAGGCTGCTCTCTCCACACAGCACTCTGCACAGAAGTGAAGGAAGGAGGAGAGGAAGAAGGCGTGGCCATTTCCAGGATGGCCATGAGTCTCCTTGTGGTGAGGGACGCGTCCTACAGGGATGGGTGCCCGCAGGAAGCAAACTCAAGTGAGGCTCACTATCCCACAAGGCTGCCTTCCCTGTGGCCCTTGCCATTGGTGACAGGCGTTTCCCCAGGGTGCAGTTGCCCCATGGAGATGCCCTTCTCCCTGCCGATGCCCAGCCCCAGCACCTGGCGCTCCCACACGGGGCAGCTGCTGCACAAGAATCCCCTACTGACGTGGGTAGAGGGAGGTGCACAGCACTCCCTGGCAGAGTCCAACCTCATCTTGCTCTCAAAGAGTACCCAACCCTAGGTACCTCATCCTGCTCTCAGAGGAGGCTGCCCAAGTCTGACCACCCTTTATCCAGAAAAAAGTCCCGCCTTGTTGTTGTTGTTGGGTGCAGTTGAGTCGTGTCCAACTCATAGTGACCCTCATAGGGTTTTCAGTGGCTGACTGTTTCGGGATTGCCTGGGGAGTGGATTGCCAGGTCCTTCTCCCGTTTTTGTGGTGCTGGGAATCGAACCTGGGACCTCAGAGAGAGCAGTGTAGTGCTCTACCAACCGAGCTAAACCCCAGCCCAAAAATCCCACCTAGGCCTGAATATTTGGGCCCAATATTTCATGTACACTGACATCAGGGCCCACCCTACGGGCATTATGGGTGCTGACCCACTTAATTCCGAAAACAACTTTGGGAAGGAGGCGCCCGGATTTATGTATGAGAAAACCATGCTACAGAGAGTTGATGTAACTGGGCAAAGGCCATGCAGCTAATGGAAGGCCACCTGGGATTACCAAGGCAGGGGTCTCAGAACTGGGTTTCTACCCCTGTCCCCTACTGCTCTTGTCATTGCACCCGTGCTCTATGCCCCCTGTGGGAAGGACCCAGGCTCGCTCTCTCATGCAGGTGGACAAGAGGTCCTCGGGGCGACGGCTACTTCACCAAGCAACTCCAGAGGCTGTGTCCCCTGGGAGGGGTGGCCCTTCCTGGGCATCCATGCCCAGGTCTCTGGCCATCTGCTCCTGCTTTCTTTTGCAGGTGTCCACTTCTGCAGGTTCCTGACCAGCCCTTGGACGGCCGCCCCTTCTTGGACTCCATTGGGCGGGACTCTGCAGGCCTGCTTCCGCAATGGGTGGGTGTGAGCGCTGGTAAGACCCGCCGCCGGCGACGGGCTTCCACCTGCCCGCGCCTGGCCGGCCGGCCCATGCCTATTCTTTTCTCCCCTGTGCTGCCACCGCTCCGGGGCCGCCCCCCTCCCGACCTTGCCGACACTCAGGTAATGAGGAGCTGTGGGCGCAGCCAGCCTTGGAGATGCCGAAGAGACGGGACATCCTCGCGATCGTCCTCATCGTGCTGCCCTGGACGCTGCTCATCACCGTCTGGCACCAGAGCACCCTCGCGCCTCTGCTGGCCGTGCACAAGGGTGAGCCCCGCTGCGCCGCGCCCCCAGCCCTGCTGCGGGAGGGGCAGCCACGGACACTGACGTGGGTGAGTTCTTAGGTTTGCACACTAAGCAAGCAGCGAGGAGAAACCCCGAGGATCATCCTGGCTGGTGAGCTTAGCCTTGGGGGGCTTGGCTGCCTTGAGATTCTATGAAAGCTCCCACCCCTGGGGTTGGATTTAATCCAGTAGGGAGCCATGGTTTAGCTCAGCTGGAAGAGTGCTACTCTGTGCTCTCTGAGGCCTGGGGTCCACCTTCAGCACCGCCCAGATGGAAGAAGGATGTGGCAATCCACTCCTGAAGCAATCCCAAAACAATCAGCCATGGAAAACCCCATGAGGGTTGCTATGAGCTGGACCCAACTCAACGGCACTCGACACTACCACCATGATGCCACCACGGACACCAAGGCAACTGGCTGGACAGACAGCTTTTACTCAAAGGTGCCAAGAGGAGGGGTGCCTGCAGCCTACCACTGGGGCGTCCGATCCCCTCAGATCTTGGAATCTAAGCAGGGTCAGGCCTGGTTGGTGCTTGGATGAGAGACCACCTGGGAACACCAGGTGCTGTAGGCTTGGGAGAAGGACCCGGCAATGCACTCCCAAAAATCAATCTACCATTGAAAGTCCTATGAATAGCAGAGAAGCACTGACAATAGTGTTTCACCTGCTGTACATATGAGTCAGATACGGACTCGAGGGCACCTAACAACAACAACAAGAAGAGGAGGGCGCAGTCCGAAGGGCAGGCCCATGCATAGAGGCGCTGGGTCAGGGACAGGAGGTGGGAGTGAGAGGCCAGTGTGAAAAAGCCTTGCCGTGGTCTTGCAGAAAGAAAAGGGCCAAGCAAGCAGTGCAGCAGGCTCGGAAGTGGACAGTCTGAGAGATTCCGGACAGTCTCAGGGCATGGGGGTGGCCTCTGACGGTCCACTGTTTGGCTCTGAGGTGATTTAAGGCAGAAGAAGACTGGGTCATGCCCCGCCCCGTGAGACTGATGGAGGCGAGGTGTGAGCTCAGGATTGGTTCGTCTGCATATGAGAGGTGTGTTTGCAGGCAATCCTTTGCTGTGCCCAGGACCTCACTACCCCTGGGAGAGGAGTCCTTTCTCAAGTCAGCAAGGGCCTGAGACGTCAAACCATCACCAAATATAAAAAACAATTTCTAACAAACATGAGTAGCACATACACAGCATCCACAGAGACGCACGCACAGCTTTGAGACGCACGCACAGCTTTGCACCCCGCTCAGCAGGGGTGGCGAGGAGGGCACAGGAATTCTGGCCTGGACTGTGTGGGGGGGGTATTTTTGAGTTGCTGAGGGTCAAACCCAGGGCCTTACGCAACATCGGCAAGTACTGTACCGCTGGAGTTCCCCATAGCCTGTACTGTGTTTTGCTTTTTTCTTTTTTGAGGTACTGGTGGTTGAACCCAGGGCCTCGCCCTTGTATGCTTTGCAAGCGCTGGACCACTGAGCTGCACCCCCAGACCACATTTTTACTTTTTTTTTTTTGTTAATCTTCAGACAGGGTCTCACTAAGTTATTCGGGCTGCCTCTGGCCTTGAACTTAACGATCGATCCTCCTGCCTCGACCTCCTGAGCCGCTGTGCAGCACTGCTCCCGGCTGTATTGTGTTTTAAACCCTTCCAAGGAGATCGTATTGCTTACCCCTTCTCCTGCTTGGGAAACTACCTACCCAGTGGCAGCAGGCCTGAGACAGGAAGGTCCTGCCGAGAACTACTGGAAGAGCTGGGATTAGAACTGCCTTCTCCTCTCCCTGAGTCCCAAGGTTGCCTTTCTCTCTCACACCTGAGCTCTCTACATCCCAAAACTTTCCATGGGTTCCACATCTGGCTACCCCTCATCCCTTAGCTTCTGGTTTTGCTTTTGTTAGCTTTTTGGTTTTTTGCAGTAGTTAGAGGTTGAACCCAGGGCCTTGCACATACTTTGCAAGTGCTCTACCACTAAGCTGCACCCGATTGCCTTTTATAATCTTTTATCTTGAGACAAGGTCTCGCTAAGTTATGCAGGCTGCGATCCTCCTGCCTCCAGAGTGGATCCGGGTGTGCGCTATTGCGCTGGCTCTTACCTTCTGGTCTTATGCTATCTTCTACCCTCCCCCCACCTCCAATTCATTCGAGCGTCATCTTACCTGGGAACATGGCAAAACAGGAAGGCACCCAAGGCCTTCCCAGCGACAGGTAGTGGCTCCGGGGTCAGGCCTGGGAATCCACTATAGCCTGTGACCTCAGGGGACTCGTGTACAGGCCCCCGTGCTGTGCTGCTCCACACAGAGAAATGTCCAGTCGTACAACGCCCCTGCGGTTCCCTGCACTTCCTTGAGGAAGGACCACGCTCAGGATTGCTGCAGCCCCACTGGCGGTGCTGGGGCCTCGCTGCGGCCTGAGGTCCTCCTGTTCCCTGACCTCAGCGCCTCTCTTTCCTGCTCATCAGTTTAGAATCACTGTTGCCCTGCAAATGGATCGTTCCAGAGGGGTTAAAACTACCAGATGCAAACTGACACCGCATGCCTGTTGCCTTCTTGTGGCAGAGCAAGGATCAGAGGCATCAGTCTGTTTGGCTCAGCACTGATGTCACTGCCCTCAGTTGGTAACTTGGCATTCTGATCCCCCAGATCACGCCAAGTGGGGCAGAATGAGATCTGCAGCTAAATGAGCCCGGGGCGCCCATGGGAAGGGCAGAGTGCAGGCTGTGGCCCGGTCTTAACGCACGGAGAACCTGAACCTCCCCAGGGCACAGGCCCTCCGCACGTGCGGGATGGTGGCAGAGGGTGGAGCAGGATGGCTCTGCACCTCCTTCCTAGACCTCAGTTTCCAGAACCATCAGTAGCGAGACAATGGAAACTTATGCCCTGGCAGAGTCCTGGCCGCGCACCCCTCTCACCCCGCCCTTGCTCTCTTCTCACGGTTTGACCCAGAGCTCCTCCAGAAGCCACGTGTGACGAGCTGCGTCTCTGCCAGTCCCCTCCCTGCTCCCCTGCCCGCCACCATTTTATCCGTGGCCTGGGTTGTAGGCGTCCGGCTACTGCTGAGCCTCTGAGCACTCCCGAGAAGCGGAGAGCAGGTTGTCCTCGGGGTCCGTCCCTGCTGGACTCCACCCAAGCACCCACACCCACAGCCTGCCGACGATAATGGTGGCGTGGCGGGAGGGAAAGAGCGGCCATCGCACAGGAGCCTCTCTGCGACCACACCCCGGCTCACCGTGTGGCTTGGTCACTTCATCCTCACTGTAACTGCCCCGAGCCGCAAGTGGGGGCAGCTAGTGTCCTGCGCAGAGGAAATGATGGTCACTCTGCCTGGTAGTGCTCTGAGCCCTTGGCACGTAGGGACTCTGATGCACACGGCAGCTCCATGAAGGAGATGCTAATACCAGCTCCACTGTACGGTCACAAGCACAGGCACCCGAGTGAAGTCATGTGCTCAGGGGTCTATGGTTGGTAATGGCAAAGGCCAGGGTCTGAGCCCAGGCATTGGGATTCCTGTCTGTCCTCTGACCCTCTGACACTTGCTGTCCCATGGAGAGAGCGAGCGAGCAGCGAGGACCGTCCTGGAGTTGGTGCATGAGCCCTTCAAACGAAAGACCTACCCTGTAGAGTGGAGACTCACTGGAAACAGGACTGCCACGGGCCCGGCTTTCTCCTCTGATGGGAGGGCTAGGGGGCCCCCGGGAAATGTCCAGGATGTCAGGAAACCCGGGCCTCCAGGAAGCAAAGGCTCCCCACGCCTGAGGGTGTGTGGCCAGAGGCAGGCTTCTGCGAGCATCCCTGTCCCTCATGACGTATTTGGGGTGGAAATAGGAAACACCAGCCGGCTGCTGGACAGTGGGCAGTTCATGCCCCAGATGGCCAAAGGAGTGGGTCCAGAAAGTGTTCATTGGGAGGCTGACGTCAGAGCAGTGAAAGAACTTAGACAGGTGCGTGTGAAAATGGGGTGTGTGTATGTGTGTGTGTGTGTGTGTGTGTGTGTGTGTGTACATGCATGTGCATGTTAGGTGCCGAGTCAGGTCTGACTCGAGCGACCCTGTGTACAGCAGAACGAAACCCTCCCCGACACTGCACCATGCCCAGCACTGTGTCAGTGTTTCTCTGCTATTCATAGGGTTTTCAATGGCTGGTTGCTTTGAGGGTTGTTTCGGGAATGGGCTGCCAGGTCCTTCTCCCTGCCGTTTTTGCGGTGCTGAGGATCGAACCCAGGGTCTCCCAGCACACAGAGCAAGCACTCTACCAACTGAGCTAAACCCCAGCACCTACCAAAATGGAAGAGTATCTAAAATCAGGAATGGCATTCAGGGTTCAAAACTATCTCGACAAGTAAGGACAAACCCCCACCCCACCCCACCCCAGGGATGGAACGCAGTGGGTAAATAGTGAGCTCTGCACCAAGAGTGGAAGAATGGATTATAGGAGGCCGGGAGGAGAGAGGCCCCACCTAACTAGAAGTCTGTCTGCTAACCTGAGGTTTCTTTAGAGACCCAGAGAGGGCTGCAGCCACTCACTGATGCTGCCTACCAGCTCTGTGGCATCCACACCACAGAACTGGCCATGCCAAAGTGCTACGTGGTCAGCTTGGCCAGGGAGGTGAGGGTCAGGACATTTTGTCATATAAAACCGGGTAAGTTTAGGAGCTGCAGATGCAAGCTTGGAATACGGCCAGCAGCACTCAGCCAGCCACAGGGCTGTCAAAGGTGAGACGAGGGAAGAAGTCATTGCTGTACCATCCTCCGAGTGCGACCTGGGAAAATCCCGCGAGAATTCGGGGGATGCAGAAACCTTAGCTCGGAAGGACAAGCAGAGGAGGCCGGGCCCTGCTGCAGGGCCTGCGGAGGCCCAGGACAGGGCTGTCCAGGCGGGGGGGGGGGGGGGGGGGGGGGGGGGGGGGGGGGGGGGGGGGGGGGGGGGGGGGGGGGGGGGGGGGGGGGGGGGGGGGGGGGGGGGGGGGGGGGGGGGGGGGGGGGGGGGGGGGGGGGGGGGGGCCTCCAGCCCCGCAGCCGCGGCCAGGGCCAGGCCAGCGCTGGAGACCCACACGGCCTGTCTCCCGCCTCCGCAGATGAGGGCAGCGACGCCCGGCGCGAGGCCCCGGCGGGCGCGGACCCCCGGGAGTACTGCATGTCCGACCGCGACATCGTGGAGGTGGTGCGCACGGAGTACGTGTACACGCGGCCGCCGCCCTGGTCCGACACGCTGCCCACCATCCACGTGGTGACGCCCACGTACAGCCGCCCGGTGCAGAAGGCCGAGCTGACCCGCATGGCCAGCACGCTGCTGCACGTGCCCAACCTGCACTGGCTGGTGGTGGAGGACGCGCCGCGCAGGACGCCGCTCACCGCGCGCCTGCTGCGCGACACGGGCCTCAACTACACGCACCTGCACGTGGAGACGCCCCGCAACTACAAGCTGCGGGGCGACGCCCGCGACCCCCGCATCCCGCGCGGCACCATGCAGCGCAACCTGGCGCTGCGCTGGCTGCGGGAGACCTTCCCGCGCAATTCCACCCAGCCGGGCGTGGTGTACTTCGCAGACGACGACAACACCTACAGTCTGGAGCTGTTCGAGGAGGTGCGGGGCGTGGCGGGCAGGGCTGGGAGGAGCCGAGCTACCCACAACGGGCTCTGGGCTGCGGCTGCCCCGAGCTGGGCCCTGTGTGTACAGCAGAGGCCCTGGGAGCGGATTGGGAAACCTCGCTGCAGCATCCCCCGGCTTAACGGGAGCACAGGGGGGTGGGTAGGGTGGAGCTCCCGGCCACCGTCCTGGCAGAATCAGGCCTCTGAGTGGGGACTCAGTGTGGCCACCAGAACCTCTTTGGTGGGACGGTTTGAGCTTCCTTGCAGCTCATGGGCCACGCAAGGCTTGCAGGGGGCAAGGGGCTCATTTCTGACTAAAGTCCTAAGACAGAAGGCTCGTGGACAGGGAAAGAGTGGCAGGGCCAGGCCAAGGTGACTGGCTGGCCTGAGAGCAGGTCTTGCTGGCAGCATAGGAAAGATTGCTCCAGCGGTGGCGGGCAGTGGCCTAGTGTCAGGAGCAGGGGCTAGACCGGACATCCCCCCCCATGGCTTCATGAACCAGTGGATTGATTTCACCTCCTGTGCTGGTGGACACAGCTGCCGGTGGCCCCCGGTGTCCTGACTCTGGCTCCCCCCTTGCAGATGCGCAGCACCAGGAGGGTATCCGTGTGGCCTGTGGCCTTCGTCGGCGGCCTTCGGTATGAGGCCCCTCGGGTGAACGGGGCGGGGAAGGTGGTCGGCTGGAAGACAGTGTTCGACCCCCACCGGCCATTCGCCATAGACATGGCAGGCTTTGCCATCAACCTGCGGCTGATCCTGCAGCGGAGCCAGGCCTACTTCAAGCTGCGCGGCGTGAAGGGGGGCTACCAGGAGAGCAGCCTCCTGCGGGAGCTGGTCACCCTCAACGACCTGGAGCCCAAGGCAGCCAACTGCACCAAGGTGAGGCCCTCGGCAGGACAGACAGCTGTTCCTCCAGCATTCCCAAGCCCATCCGGACCGCTCTACAAGTCAGGGGGAAGGAAACGGAGGCCTCAGAATAGCCTTGACTGGCTGCAGGCCCCACCCAGAAAGGTCATCGGTGACCTGTAAGGTGGCCACCCTGAGGGCAGGCCAGGAAATGGGGAGGCGCGGCGTCAGGGAGTGTTACCAGGTTACCATTGTTACCAAGTTACCACTGTTACGGCGTTACCAGTGTTACCATTGCTGCTCCATCTGAAAAGCCGTGCCACGACCTCCCTGCTGAGCACACGCATGAGCACATGCGTGCACCTACACACAGGTGTGCATGCACAGGTACATGCGCACACCTACATATGTGAGCACAGACACTGTGCACACAGATGCGTGCACCTACCACGCAGGTGTGCATACACAGGTACATGCACACACCTACATATGTGAGCACAGACAGTGTGCACACAGATGCGTGCACCTACACACAGGTGTGCATGCACAGGTACATGCGCACACCTACATATGTGAGCACAGACACTGTGCACACAGATGCGTGCACCTACCACGCAGGTGTGCATACACAGGTACATGCACACACCTACATATGTGAGCACAGACACTGTGCACACAGATGCGTGCACCTACACACAGGTGTGCATGCACAGGTACATGCACACACCTACATATGTGAGCACAGACACGTGTGCACACAGATGCGTGCACCTACCACGCAGGTGTGCATACACAGGTACATGCACACACCTACATATGTGAGCACAGACACTGTGCACACAGATGCGTGCACCTACACACAGGTGTGCATGCACAGGTACATGCGCACACCTACATATGTGAGCACAGACATGTGTGCACACAGATGCGTGCACCTACACACAGGTGTGCATGCACAGGTACATGCGCACACCTACGTATGTGAGCACAGACACTGTGCACACAGATGCGTGCACCTACCACGCAGGTGTGCATACACAGGTACATGCACACACCTACATATGTGAGCACAGACACGTGTGCACACAGATGCGTGCACACCACGGCAGGCACACGTACACACGTACATGCACACACACATATACACATACCTATACACACAGACGCATGCACATACCACGTCGGGCACACATATACATGCACATGCACATACACACAGACATGCATGCATACAGACGCATGTAGACACCACAGCAGGCGCAATACACATGTACATGCAACATGTGCATATGCACACAGACACATGCGTGCACAGCCACACACGTGCATGCACACTTGGGGAATCGTGAGGCTCATTTTTTCTGTAGTTCTGGATTCCTTGTTTCCAACAGATATTTAGACTGTATCACATGTGCAAACCAAGCATGAGGGGGTGGACAGAAATAAAGAGCATTTGAGCAAATCTTGACGGAACAAGGGCAGGAAGGGAGGGGCAGGAGACATACTTGCAGGTGTGGGAGGGAGCTGGCGGCGGCCAAGTGAGGTCAGTGACCTGCGAATTCCATTTTGTGTCTCCGGACCCACAGATCCTGGTCTGGCACACGCGGACGGAGAAGCCAGTACTGGTGAACGAGGGGAAGAAGGGCTTCACCGACCCCTCGGTGGAGATCTGAGCCTCAGGACGCAGGTAGGAGGGGAGGCCGGGGCGGGCAGAGAGCTGGGCAGCGCAGCGCCAGGGTTGGACACTGTGTCGGCCCCTGGGAGCTTTTGCTCTGGATCAGGGCAACTGTGGGCCAGAGACGGAGAGGCGTGGCCAGGCACCAGGTGCCAGCTCTCACCCACACCACTGGGTCCTTCTGCCAGAAGACACTTCCGAAGGCATCACTTCCCCCAGCACCTTGTCATGGTCATTGTTATGCTGGCCACAGCACCTACCCCACACCCTGAAACTGTTATTCAGACTCACCAGGTTCTTCAGCTCCCCCTGCAGTCCTGTGGCTGTGACAAGGACCACTATCTGCTCCGGGTCAGTGACCCCTGGCTCTCACTACTCAGAGTGCGGCACAAGGTGAACACGTGGGCCACAGAGTCCCTAGTGCCCAGGCCTACCACTTCTCTGCTTAGTCTGCCTTGACTTCTCTGTACCTCAGTTTCCTCATCTGTGCAATGGGTTGCCAGAGGCACTGAGAACCACCTGTGGCATATGACACATCCTATGTAAGAGATGTTAATTTGATTCTTTCAATCCTTCTATTGAGGTAGGCTGCAGGATCTACCTACAATTTATAGGCAAAAGAATGATGGTCAGAAAAGCTCGATTACTCACCCAAGATGACACATTGGTGACTTGTGCAGGTTGCTTAGCCAGGCCATGAAGTTTTAGGGGCTTCGCTGTGGTCTCATCCTGCCTCTTGAAAGCACCCCTTACTCAGCCCTCCCTACTCGAGGTCATGCCACACAGAGGTATGAGCTCAGACATCTGTCCTCTGACCCCAGGACATTTGCAGCCAGCCTGTCCACAGGGGACTACAAGGTGTTAGTCTGCCTGTTTTGCCCCTTGAACTTGAAATTACCTTAGCCAGAGCCACTTAGAATGATTCAGCACAGAGCCTTGCTCCTGGCCTCCTGACCTCGCTGGGTCACTGGAACCACCTTTCCTACCCGCCCCTCCAAAAGGTCTCCGAAGGGGACCACGGGTCTTGGCTCTGCAGAGCTCCTGGTGGCCCATTAGGGCTCAGGTTCCTGCAGGTTGTCACCCTGGCTGTTCCCTGTCCCCCGCCCCTAGCTGATCCCTCTCCCCCTCCTCTTCTTCCTGCACAGGAGCCTCCTTCTCAGACCCGCCCTGGCCTCCGTCCTTCCCACGGCCGATGGTCCCTCAAGGCAGACTCCTGAGAAACCACCACCACCTCCTTTCTACTCTGGGGGCTTCCAAGAGAGCCCAGCCGGACGCCAGGACAAAGGACAGAGATTTAAGCACAGAATTCCCAGACCCGTCGTTCTCTCCACCCAGCATGACCAGGGGGCTTGGGGGACCTGAGAGCTGGGGTTCCAGCTGCCTGCAGAGCGTGTGCCCAGCACCCCTCCCCAGACGCTGCAGGCACTGACGGGCTGTGCAAGCAGGTGCCCGGCACCCCTCCCGCCCCGTGACGCTGGGGCTGGGAGGGCGTGCCGCCTGGCTCCTGCTGCCTCCCTGTCCTGGGCCCAGCCTGACCATGCGGCATGCCCAGCCAGGGAATCCTGAAGACCAGAGAGCAGCCCCGGCCGTCACGGACGCCTCCTCACCTCGGCACCTGCTCAGATCACATACCTCGTGCTCTCCTCTGCTCCATGTTTACAGGGCATAGGCTGTCTCGGACCCCACCGGCCCCAGCCCTGCATGGGGGGTGCCAGCAGCCCCCTGTACCTCAGGCTGTGTGGGAGCAGAGCCCCTTCCTCTTGGCACGAGCCCCAAGCCCTCTCCAGCACTGGCAAGGAGGCAGGCTAGAGCCAGCCCCAGTCCCCACTGACCTGGGCAGAGAACCATGGGTCCCCATTGTCCACACACTGCCTCCCCACCCCTCCGGGCCTGGCCTGGACCTGCGAGACAAGGCACCCTCTTCCCGGAGCTCCCAAGTGGCAGACCTCAGGGCTGGAGGCTCCGTGGCGGGAGGGGGGACCCCTCAGCCCGGAGGAGGGAGGGAGGCGGGCGTCCCCAGCTCCTTCCTGCCCCTGGTTTGGGTTGGGGCGGATTGGCAGGGAGATTTGGGGATGGGGGTGGGGATAACTCAGACAGCGAGGGGAGAGGAGAGCTGAGCACATCCTGCTTTGGAAATCATTCTATTTTGTACACAAAATGGGAAAGAAAATGTCGCTCCTCAAGTTGGGAGCAGAGCCAGCCTGCCCTGTGTACGATGCCCCCTCTCCACCTCAGAGAGATGTGTGCCAGGAGCTGCCTGCCCCCTTGGGGGAGAAGGTCCACCCTAGGCCATCCAGGCCCCCAGAGGCGCTGGCTCTGGCGGGGTGGGGCCCTCTGGCGGTGAGCTCGCACATGCTCCTGAAAGTTGGAAGCACAATTTGCCTCCCAAGGGGCGGCAAAGGAAAGGGCCCAAGCCCACCGAAGAGGTGTTTATTTTTTAACTGCTAACAGCCCCCCACTCCACTGACACTCACAGGACAGGTCTGAAGGCCATCCAGAGCCCACTCTTGGGGGACTGGAACTCAACACAGAGACCTAGCACCCAGTGGCGGCGCTGGCCGTTTTGAAGTGGGTTTCACGTCTGCGGTGTTCATGAAAGCATCCGATGGAGTCGGACCCCGAGCCACCTCGCACGATGTTCTCCCCACATCTCACACCCTGGCTGTGGCTCTGGAACTTGACCCCTTGGCATCCAGGGGGCAGCGTGGCGGGGAGGAAGGAGGTGGGCATGGGGCACCCATCAGGTGGGTGAATTCCTTTGAGAGCCCTCTGCTGCCTCCTGCGTGGACACCAACCCCGAATGCCAAGGTCACGTTGGCCGGTCTGGGGCTGCTTCATTAGTCACAAACCCAGGGCTCATTTTCAGGAAATTGATAATGAACAACAAAATGGGCACTTTTTTTTTTCCCTTTGGCAGATGCTAGTTCATTTTTTTCCCACTTAATATCCAATCTTAGCTGCATGTATATTTATTTATAACTCCGGTGGACTGCAGCCTTTATCTTTGTTGGGAATGAGTTTGTTCTAAATCAGAATTGGGTCCACGACAACAACTTGTTCTCCAAACCCAGTCTGTTCTCGCTCCCGTGCTGGCCAGCCTCACCACAAAAAGAGTGATGCCAGGGCCTCAGCCCCCAGCGGCGGAGGCCGGCGAGGGCAGAGCCCAAGCAGCTGCACTGTCTGCCCTGTGTTAATTTAACTGTCTTTAATTTGTTTTCGAAATTAAAAGGCAAATATGGTTTTTAACAGTCCTAACCCTCTTTAGCGCTGCCTCCTTTTATTTTATCCTCATTTATTAATTTAACCATCCAGCAAATATTACCACCTACCTACTGTGAGCAGCCTGCAGCCGTAGCACTGTGGCGTCCAATCCCATCAGATCTTGGAAGCTAAGCAGGGTCAGGCCTGGTTAGTACTTGGGTGGGAGACCTCCTGAGAACACCAGGTGCTGCAGGCTTGGGAGGACCTGGCAAGCCACTCCCAAAAAACAACCAGCCACTGAAAACCCTGTGAACAGCAGAGAAGCACTGACAATAGTGTTTCGCCTGTTGTACATAGGGTAGCTATGAGTTGGACACTGACTCCACAGCACCTAATGGTAACAACCTCCTGTGTGCAGGCATTATTCTAGGAGCCAGCACAGAGCACTGAAGGTACAAAGCCCTTGCCTTCAGGGATCTGACCCTCCACGGGAGGAGAGAACAAATCAACGTGAAGCATCACTGATGTAATGTGCTGTGGGGGGAAGGACGAGGCCGGAGGAAGGCAGCGGTGAGGGGCTGAGGCTCTGTGTAGGCAGGTGGAGAGGCCTCTCCGAGAAGATGTCTTGGAGCAGAGCAGCAGCCCACTAACACGCAGCCCCTGGTCCGGAGCATCCCAAGAGAACCACCCTCGTGGGCGAGTGCCTGGCACATCCATAGCTCAGCCAAGGCCATTGAGGCTGCATCTGACCGGCCCAGGGACAGGTGTGGGGTGCGGTGGGAGATGAAGTGGACATTCCAGGAGGGAGGCAAGAATCTGCCGGCCCCAGGAGCCAGGGTAGAGCTCTGGCTTTCTACTCTGAGTGACAGGACAGGGCACTTGAGGGTGGGTGCAGAGGACCAATACCATCTAACTGGCAATTTCCCATGCTGGGGACAAGTGGAGCAGGCAAGGGCCAGTGGGGGAGGTGGGTCCCCCAGTAATCCAGGTGCTAGACAATGGTGGCGTGGATGACGTGCAAGCTTGGGAGCAGAGAGGAGGAGGTGAATTGCAGGCGTGTTTAAAAGGTGCAGCCAGGGAGATTTGCTGAGGGCTATGGAGAAAAAGAGAAAGAAAATTTAAAAAAAAAGAAAAGAGAAGAGAAAAGAAAAGAGAGAAGAGAAGTAAAAAGAACACAGGCCACCGCGGTGCACACCTCTAATCCCAGTGACCTGGGAGGCGGAGTTCAAGGGCTGGCGCAGCCTACACAGGTTGGTGAGACTTTGTCTCAAAATCAGAAATAAAAAAGGGTGTTTCTGAGGACAACTCAGTGATGGCCCTCTGGCCTAGAATGCGTGAGGCCCTGGGTTCAGTCCCAAGCATCACAAAAGAAGAAAAAATCTGTAACCAAGGACAATAGACCTCCTATTTCTTGCTATGGGAGAAAGTACAGAAGGGGCCAGGGGAGGGAATTTAGGATTTTCTTCAGATGCTTATTAGACACACACGGGAGATGGTGAGGGTCAGGTGCCCACACAGCTGGAGTGAGGATGGGAATGGACACGGGAGGGGGTTTACAAAGCCACGGGTCTCCCAGGTGAGACCACACACAGCAAGTGGACAGAGGAAAGAACGAGTGAGTCCAGGGAGTGAGCCCAGGGACCTCAGCATCCAGAAGCTGGTGGATGAGAAGGGTCTTCCCAAGACCTGGACGGCTGGAGAGTGGGCTGTGCCTGGAGCCGCTTCAGTGGGGAGGCCGACCAAGACAGCAGGACTGCTCAGGAAGACCCCACCTGAAGGGCCATCCCACCGCCACACAGGTTCACACAGAACTGCACTCAGACACTCTTCACTTTACAACAGCGCTTGCTGCAAGATTCCCTGAAATTCCAATTCTCTGTCACATTTTCCCACAGAGTCCAGCTCTTATACAGCTTTGCAGAAACCCGGTGAAGAGACACGGTGACATTGTGACCTGGCGGGGGGCCTCCTCATGGAGGCCTGGGCTCATCCACCTCCTAGCTCCATGGTGGTCATTCCAAGCAGCTCAGAAATGGCTGGTGAGTGCCCAGAACTGGAGACCTTGCCTCTGTCTTGCTTTCCAGCTACTGTCCACAGCCTTCATTTCAATAAGCTCCGTTTCAGCCAGGCATGGTGACACATGCCTGTGACCCCAGTACTTGGGAGGCTGAGGCAGGAAGATCTCAAGTTCCAGGCCAGCCTGGGATACATAGTGATTTCCAGGCTAGCTGGGATAGACTGCAAGACCCTGTCTCAAAAGAAAAAAAAAAAAAAAAAAAAAAGACAGAACCTCTCCATTTCTCTGCCCCAGTAAAATGTGGGCCTCTTGCCCATGACCATCTGCCATTGAAGCAGGTAGGCAGGTGACTACAGACTGGCGGTGCCTCCTCAGGCAGACCCTGTCCTCGGCCACACACAGGATGCCAGCCAGCCAGCCCCTCAGCCCACTCTTCCCCGCCCATCTTTGCTGGGCTCCTGGGTAGGCACTGTGCTCAGAAAGAATGTGCTATTTGCCTTTAACTATTACCAAGGATAATTCGTTTGGGGCGGTACATGCCAGATGTCCTTCACAAAGAAAAACCGTCCCCTGCAGCCAGCTCATTTGTAGCGCTCCCGGCTGTCTGGCCGCTTCTCACCCTGCCCACCAGCATGACACTGGATTTGTACTCGACCTCTCCTCTCCAGGGGCATTTGCCAGGAAGTGGCATTTCAAGGAGCATCAAAGTCAAGGGGGCAGTAAGATGCTGGGGGTGGACTGCCCACCAGCGAGGCATCGTCAGTGCCGGGATCCTCGCGCGCCACCTTCTCCCTCCGGCTTAGAGGGACCCAGTCAACACCGGAGCCCCGGGCAGAGTCTGGCTGAACTCTATTGCTTTATTGCAATTCGGAACGGCAGACCTGAGCCAGACCGTTGCACTTGGGGTCTGGAGCACGAGCCTTCAGGCCGGACACTGGGACACCGGGGTGGAAGGCTGCTTTGCCTCCGTGCCGCTTGGTCATGGCACGGAGCGGGTCTGCCAAGGTGACGGCAAGCCTGGGCCAGGTCGTCGGGCCTTGTGGCTACTCCAGAACTCACCAGTCCAAAGCCACTTCGCCGGGCCTCCTACCTTTCCCCGCCCCCAAAGCTTGGGTGCGGGCTGTGGTTTCCGCTGGGACTCCAGCCTCCCCCTCAACACTGCTCCTCTCTGCTGAGCGCCACTGCGCACGCGCCCTACTTCATGGAAACAAGCGGCTGTTTCGGTTTCTCCTAAGCTCAGGGTTTCATCCTATGGGACGCAAGTGAGATGGGAACGGAAGGGGAGGGTGGTGAAGGGAGGGTAAAGTCGGCTCAGTGCGACACCTCCTCCCCTATCCTCTACACACAGTGACAAACGCACCATGCCTGTCACAGGAAGCCTGCAGTGTGTGGCCAATGACCACCGGGAACATTCACAGAGTACACCTGCGTCCAGCCGGCCGGCCAGCAGGGGGCAGTGCCACCCAGCCTCAGCCCCTTTTCTGAGGGCCCTGGTGCTCAGCACATGGTGAACTGACTGAAGACTCCGGCCCTCCAGAGGCATCCTGAGGCCTCTCCATGAGGAAAGGCACCATCTACCCAGCGAGGCGGGGCGCGAGCTAGGAGCCAGCAGGCTCCCCGCCCCGCGCCACCTCATCTTTCGCTTCAGTCCCCCCAGGTTTGCGTTTCGGACTGAGGTGGGGGAAGGTGGCTGACCATAGCCCCCGGTTCCCTGAGATTGCTACTGAAGGGGCCCCTCCCACAGGGGAGATGGAAGCGAGTGGCCCCGGGCAGGAGTGCCGGGCTGCTGCTCAGTCAATGTACTGGTTTCTGCCCAGGTGGGGGGTGTCCGTGGACTGCACCATGGGGCCTGCCGTCATCTCCTCAAAAATGATGACCTGAGAGAGAGAGAGAGAGAGAGAGAGAGAGAGAGAGAAGGGCTTGGCTGTGAGCTCTGGCTGTGAGCTCGTCCTGCAGCCAGGGGAGGGACAGGCAGGCAGCAGGCTTGGGACAGTTGGGAGCCAGGCAGGAAGGAAGAGGAACCAAGGAAGAGGGAGGCACAGGCTGGCTGAAACCTCAGCCTCTCCCCCTCCCTGAGCTAAAGTTCTCAGGGAAGCAACTAGGTGCCAGGGAGGGAAAGGACAGGAAGGGGGGTCACAAGGACAGAAGGAGGCCAAAGTGTTCCCACCTGGTTGACTCCTGTCCTCAGCCAGACGCCAGGGAGGTAGAGGGTCTCCTGGGGTCCAATGTCCCAATAGCGTCCAAGGTTGCGGCCGTTGATGAACACAACCCCCTTCTCCCAGCCCTTCAAGCAGAGTGGGGAGGGCGTTATTCCACCATGACAGCCCCAGAGACAGGGTCACAAAAGAAGGCAGAGGCAGAGGGAGAGTCGGGCACAGACCGTGGATTCTTCACCCAGCTCCCATGAGATCAGAGCGAGCCCGCATGGCCACAGCCATAAAGGGGACCAGGGCCATGTCCTGCTGCCCATCCCAGTGCCCCGAGCCTCCCCACAAGGCACCCAAGCTCGAAGCGGATGCGGGAATCCCCGCTCCTGGAAGCACCACCAAGCGCTGCTGCTACTTTGAGCAGGAGGCCCCAGGCCCCCGTCGGATGGGACGCCCCCTGGGCCTAACTGCCACAGAGAGCTCCGTCCAGGCCAAGTGTGAGGGCTTCAGGCTCAAAGCCCTGAGCAAGAGATGAGAGAGCATGAGGGGAAGCGGGGAAGGGGGAAGAGGGTCCTACCGACCTTCAGCTTCAGAAACGTGTCAGAGGGGGAGAGGTCAACCGAGAGGCCACCCAAGAAGAAGGCCGGCAGCGTGGGTGCTTCCGGGAGGCTGCTCCATTTGTCTATCTCCAGCCTAAGGACAGGGAGCCACAGGAGGCGGGGGGCGGGATCTGCCTCAGTGCTGCTTCCAGCCCAGCACCTAACTGCTAAGGCGTGCCCCTTCCCCACGCAAGACCCCCGCCCCTCGCCCTCCTAACCAGGGCACAGGCGTGCAGCCAGGTGGCACGAACGGCGTTCCCTCACGCTGGTCCTGTCCCTCACCCTGGGCAAGCAGCCTTGTGCACCTCTGCAGGGCCCGGGCAGGGCAGCCGGGGCCCACCTGGCTGCACCCTCTCTATGACTCACTCACTGGTGTGGGACAAGGACCCACCTCCGGAAGAAGCTCTCTCTCATGTCCAGGCTGTAGATTCTGAAGTTCTTTAGGGGAGAGTTATCCAGGTAGAGGTTTCCAATCAAGCCTGCGGGGAAGGCGAAGGGACATGAGCAAGGGCAGGGGCCAGCGGCCCGGCTGTGCCAGGTCCTGTGGGAAAGTTCCTGGAAAGTCCAAGCAAGGCTCTCTCCTGAGCCTACGGAGCTCAGACGGAAGCCTCCCCCAGGGGGCTCCCAAAGGAGATGACAATGACAACACTGCCATGTGCCAGGCCTCAGGCTCTGCCAAGGGCAGTGACAACTGAGGTGCCACCGAGCTAAGAACAGCCTCTGGCCTCTCTGAGGGACACTCCGCGTGACCAAGCGGTGACAGAGGTTCAGGCCTAGCTCCAAGGTCAATGGGTTCCCAGACTAACAGGCCTGATCACTCAGCCAAGAATCTCCCACACAGCCCAGGAACGCAGACGGGTTTAAAAGAAGTTAAAGCAGATGGGAGCATCACGTGGGCATCGGTCACCAGGAACCGCGCCCACCTGCATAGCGACTGACAGAGCCTCAGTTGCTCAACAGTGCCTCAGTGTGGCATGGATGGCCACCTCGGTCCTGCAGAGGCCCCAGGGGTGCTCCAGGTGGTGGGCCGCGGAGTTGCCAGCATGGGCTGGGGATGCAAACAGGCTTCCAGGGCCTGCGGACGCTCTGACGTGGCAGGGGTGTGCGCACATGTGTGTGTGTGCGTGCGTGTGTGTGCGCGCACATGTGTGTGTGCGCGCACGTGTGTGCATGCACGTGTGTGTGCGCACGCGCACGTGTGTGTGTACTTGCTTTTCTGGAGGGCAAGTCTGTGACTACCCGAACAGTGGCCCAGAGGCCAAGACTCCCCAGAGGGTCGGGGCACCTTGATAAAGGCCCTGAGGAAGCACAGGCTGGCAACAAGGGCCAGGCCAACAGGTCCTTCTGCCCCCACCCCGGGAGCAAAGGTAGTGAGATGGGTCCAGGAGGGAAGCTGGCAAGGCCCTGAGCCCAGAGAGGAACCATGTAGGGTCAGAGAAGATGGGCCTGGACGGCCCTGGAAGCCACTCTGAGGCCCCAATGGAAAGGAGGCCCCTGCGTCTGCGCCACACCAGAAGGACCCCTGCTGAAATGCTGCCCAGGGAGAGCAGTAAACGGCGCCTCCACACCAACCGCAGGTGGCCTTTCTGTCTCCCTCTCCAGGGCAGGGCTGATTTCCTCCGAATGCTTCGTTTATAGCTTACTTGCAACCACCCACATTTAGGTAGACAGGTAAAAGAAAGGAAGAGCCAAACTAAGGCATAAAAGATCAGAAGGCCAAGCAAAGGCTAGTGCATTGGGGGCTCTTCCGAGAGGGGCAGCCGACAGGCATCGTGGCCATTGCTTCCTCGTCCTTATGATAGAAATATAATCTAGGTTTTCCCTGAGAAGGCTGAGGAAAAGAAATTCAGTGCAGAGACAGGACACAGGGGTCCTGGGCCCATCTTTGCATTCCTAGAAATCACATTTCTTGCCCCTCACCCACACCCTCACAAGCAGAAAGCCCCCTGCAAAAGCAGGTGTCCGCCAGGGAGAGATGCGAGGCCGCTCAGGGTCCTGTGGAGTCCTCCCGAGCACACGGACAATAAAAACATGGAGCGCGAAGGGAAAAGAGGCCAGAACCCAGGGCCGCTTTTCTGGCCCACTCACCTGGCCTCACATGTGGATCACCCCAGCCTTCGTGTCCCCATGGTGGGCCTGCACGGCCCAGCTCCCCTGGCTCCCCACAGTGGGCCTCCACAGCCCAGCCCCCCCAGCTCCACACAGTAGGCCTCCAGAACCCAGCTCCCGATGGTGGCCCTCCATGGCCCAGCTCCCCCAGCTCCCCACAGTGGGCCTCCACAGCCCAGCCCCCCACCAGCTCCACACAGTAGGCCTCCAGAACCCAGCTCCCCACGGCGGTGTGGGTGCACCATATGGAAACGGGCCAGCCGTGACTGCAAGGGCAGTAGCAGCGCCTCGCTGGGCTTGCGCTAGGACCCACCTTTGCGCTGATCATCAATAGTCCCATAGTTGACTCGCCCGCAGTTCTCCACCAAAATCCTCAGCACAGTATAACCCTGCCAGGAACAGCGGCTGATGACCGTCTGGTGACCCAGGCATGAAGCCACTGCTGCTCTTGCTGTCTGGGGCCCCCAGGGCTCCCCTATGCTCTGAGGATGGGAGTGAGGGCCCCAGCTGGTCAGGAAGCCACACCGGTCCCTCTCCCTCTGGAGCCTGTGGGTAAGCAGCTGCCAACTCCCACCAAACTTCCCGAGAAGCAGCTGGGGCTGCCTCCCACCCAGCTCCCCAGGTAACAGACCTGGACCAAGGGGATAACAATCTTCGTCTTTTTATAGTCCAAGAATCCTACGGGTACTGTGTTCACAAATACCTGCCACAGGAGCAGAGGAGGCAAGAGGCCGGGTGAGGGGGTCCTCGCCAGGCCACAGCACAGGCACCAGGCACCGTCTGCGTGCCGGTGGGGGGTCTTAAATCCTTTTGGGGTCAGGGAGAGTAAGGATCATCCTGCGGGCTCCCAGGAATGAGGAAGGGGCTCCTACCTGGCCCCGGTCGCGCACGAGCCCGCTGAGGACGCCGGCGCCGGCGATGGTGGTCTCGTACAGGGTGTACCCGAAGGCCTGGCCGTTCCCGTCGTTCACCGGCAGGTTCTCCACGTTGATCGGCACCTCAGACCTGACGGGCTGTGTAACCAGGAAGACACGGGCTGCCGCCGCGCCCTGGCCTCCACCCACCGTGGCAGGCAGGCCAGGGGAGGGAGCCCCGGGGCAGGGCGGGGGGCACTGGCGTTCTTCTTCTCTGACCGCTCATCACGATGACCCGTGGCTCCCCTCAGTCGCAGGGGTGAGGAGGACAAAGGGCAAAGCCCTGCGAGCTGGCGGGCTCCTGAGGCTACGCGCCGTTCCCACCTCAGGACATCCCGAGGGGGCCGCAGGTGGCAGCCCGTGGCCCTGTCCACGGGGAGCAGCCACCCTTCCCTACCCCGCCACTCGCCCTCCTCTGGCCCCCCATGGCACCAAGTCCGCCTGGGACTCTAGCGCCAGCTCACTCTCAGGCTGGAGCACAGACCTCAGAGCCCTCAGGGGGTGCTCTGCCCTCGTGGGAACCCTGTGTGCCCTGCCTCCCGCCGGGGGCTGGCTGGCCCCCACCCGTAGCCTTACCTCCCCGAGGTATTTGAGGGCGTCCCACAGGGACAGGTAGAAAGAGGGCACCACTGGCTCATAGGACATCTTGGGAAGGAGGTCGGGTGGGGGAGGCAGAGGGACACCTGCAACAGACACACCCCGCGGCCCTCCCTGAAGGATCCGCTTGTCACCGCCTCCTCCGGCCTGTCCCCATGGCCCAAGCTGCTCCTTATCCGGGCCAGCAGCAGGCCCCTCCTCAGCTCGTGCTTAAGGGACACCCAGACCACCTGCCCCAGGCACGGCCCAGAGGAAGGTAGGGTGTGGTGATGAAAAGTCTCCCAAACTTCCTCTGTGTACAAAGTTCTTATGGGGTGGTCGTGGCGTGGGGAGGGCGCCCAGGGCCTGTGCACGCTAAGCGAGCTGCAGCCCCAGCAGCCTAGGATGCCTTCCACTCGCTCAACTGGGCGGGAGGTGGAGAAGTGAGGTCATAACTTGGAGAGCAAAAGCAAGGGCCCGGCCAGGCGCCTGAGCCCGCTGCCTGCTGGTACCTGAGAGGGAGCCAAAGAAGTCTCGAAGCTTGGTGTACTTGGCAGTGTAATCTCCGGCCTCTGTCAACACCGCATCATAGTCTGCAAGACACCCATGGGCCTGTCATGGTCACGCCTGTCCCCAGAATTGTGCACAGGATGGTAAATAAGGAGACTGGAGGAATGGGGTAGGCAGCAGGGTCCTCAGCCCAGCAATTTTGAAGGCAAAGCAGCTTTAGTATGAGCCATTCTGTCAAAATACTATCGACAGCCAGGGGACATGGCACCCGGCTGTGATCACAGTGACCTGGGAGGCTGAGGCAGGAGGATCACACGTTCGAGGCCAGAGGCAGCCTGCACAACACAGCAAGACCGTGTCTCAAAATTAAAACTAAAAAGGGGCTGGAGGTGCAGCTCAGTCGTGGAGCATTTGCCCAGCATGTGCGAGGCCCTGGGTTCGACTTCCAGTACTGTAAAAAAACAATACTATAAACACAACAACAACAACATAAAATGCTACTCAAATTGCTCATGATCACAGCATGACCAGAGTCTGGCTGCAGGTATGAACACTGAGGCATCCACCTTTCCCACTCTTTGGGAACTCTCAACCTAAAGGACGGCTGAGGCGAGAATGTGAGAAGAGGCCGCCCCCCATCTATGTCACCCTGGATGTGCCTCCCCTCCCCTGCTCTAGCTCTCTCTCTCCAAACAGCTCTCCCTGAAATGCAGGTGGCTGGAGGCTCCTGTGGCTCAGGAGGCTTAAAGCTGACAAGTCGGCCACAGCCTCTGCCTTCCCCAGGGACCTGGCACCCAAATCCACGAGAGGGGCCAGAAGCTGTCCCTGAAGGGCTCCCCATGAGAAGCCCGGGCCCCGCAGTGCGGGGAGGCCCCGGGCAGAACGGTCCTGGAGAATACTTGCCATAGCTGGTGACGTGGGACACATATTCACGAAAATGTGCGGCTCCGTTTGTGAAGCCAAAATTGGTGCCTCCGTGGAACATGTAGAGGTTGAGGGAGGA
This sequence comes from Pedetes capensis, assembly GCA_007922755.1. Taxonomy (NCBI): domain Eukaryota; kingdom Metazoa; phylum Chordata; class Mammalia; order Rodentia; family Pedetidae; genus Pedetes; species Pedetes capensis. The sequence continues at coordinate 32,817 of VMDO01005784.1, read as the reverse complement.
GCCCGCCTTGACGATGGCCGACACCGTGTCCAGGACCTCTTCAGGGGAGGAAGGTGGTGCGCAGAGCATCAGAGTCCGAATGCGCCCCCGGGGCCCTCTGGCTCCCTCCCTCCCAACTCCTCCTCAAGGCCCATTCTTCACCCTGGCCCTCAGCTTTCGCCAAAACCCCGACTTCAGAAGATCAGAGCAGGAGCAAGGGAAGTTGGCCCACCACAGCCGGCCACACAGCCCCGCCTCCCGTGTTCTCACACTCCAATCCAGCCTATCCGAGACAACCTGTCACCTGCCCCAGCCACCACCCCCACCAAGAAGGTGGGACTCTTCCCTAGAGATGCAGAGCCGGCCCTGGCTAGGAAATCAACCAAGGACGTGAAAAGATAATATGACAGGAGAAAACCAGTGGTTAGGAAGCACAGACTTTATTGACTGAAACCAAGTAAATGCAAACTCAGCAATGGCTGGCCGCATGGGCAAGTACTGAAAATTATTTTAATAGTGCTGGTGAATCTGCAGGAAGTGAGGGTTTTCACTTACTAAAGGTGAACGGAAACTACCACAGTCTTTGTGGGGGGCAGTTTGGTTAATAGACCTATGAAGACTGCACTGATGCTGCAGTTTACTCCCTGTCATATGGAAATAACATGGCAGGTATGCAAAACTGGATATTCTAGGAAGCTCATGGAAATCATAATTAAACTACTGGAAACAACCTACGGGTTCATCAAGAAGGAGTGGAGTCAATAAGTAGTGGTTCGGTCATCAGTATAATGGGGTTCTGTGCGTTAAGACACTAATGTCAATCTGTTCACTAGTATAGAAATCTGCCCCTCTGTGTCACTAACAGGCACCAACAGGTGACAAAAAGCAGGATCTGGCAGCATTTGTCACGAATGCATGTGCACACAGGGGTGTAGGTGGCGACAGAAACTCCTAGAACTGCCTGCACTGTACGTAGAAAACATTTTCCCTGGGATCCAGGATCCTCCTCTGTATTCATTACAAAAACACCAAAGCAATGCTGAAGATCTTACAGTTCATTTCCAATGTCAACACAAGTTACTGGAATCTCAGCAGCTGACTACGAACACAAAGGACCCCAGGAGCCTTGCACCCTGCAGGCCCCTGTGTCGACTGGCAGGGAGTTCGAAACGCCTTCCTGCCTCTCAGGCCCGCGCCCGTGCTAGATGCAGGCAAGGTACCGCACTCACCGGAGGAATCCAGGATGTTGTGTGGGCCTCCCCACGAGTCAAACCACCCCGTCCAGTACTCCATCACCATCTTGGGCTGAGGCCCCTGCGAGGCACAAAATGAGAGTTAACAGGCAGGCTGGCCTAAAGGGAAAGAGGGGCTCCCTTCCTAGAGGGACCCCAGGCCTCCACCCCTTGCTGGAGAGGCTCGTGGGAGCGCAGCACCGCGAGGAAGGCCCACCCGCCACGTATGGCTGCACGCAGGCACAAAGTGGAAGGAGCGACCAGGGTCGAGGCTTAACACGGTCTCCGCGGGGCCGTCTGTGTGGTTGGCAGGGAGACACCAGTATGTGTTTAAATCAAGCCCTCACCAGATCTCAGCCTCTGCCTCAGAAGCCCTTTCCTACATCCCGTGGCTGCTTCCTGGATGAAGCCAACTTTGCCTGTCCTCTTCCAGGGAAGGGGAATGTTCTATTCAGGGGGAGTCCCCGTCTGAGAAGACCCCTCAGTCTGAGAAGACCCCTCAGAGTTGCTGCTCCCTTCACCCGAGAGAGTCAGAGGACTTCAGAGTGGGCCCTCCCCCAGCTCTCCCTGAAACAGCAGTTTGCAAAACTGGACCAGAAAACCAAGGCCTCCCAGCACAGCTCTTCACAGTGCAGGCTCTGGAGCCAGAGTCCAGATTCGGATCTTGGCTGGGACGTTCAGCAAGTCTTGAATATGACCTCAGGATACTGACTTTGACACCTGATTGTCCAAGTACCCCCACATCCTTTCTGCTCTGCTGTGCCAGGTTTCCAGAAGTCCAGGAGTACCTGGGGGAGGTGTGGGGGCTGGTCTGCTAGGATTCCAGGCTTTGTACCACAGAGCCTTTCTCTTTCTCTCTCTCTCTCTTTTTTTTTTTCCTTTGCAGTACTGGGGGTTGAACCCAGGGCCTCAAGCTTGCATGCTCTGCAAGTGCTGGACCACTGAGCTGCACCCCCAGCCCATTTTTTTTTTCTTTACTTTTTGAGACAGGATCTTGCTAAATTACGCAGACTGCTTCTGGTCTCAAACTTTCGATCTTCCTGCCTCTGCCTCCTGAGCCGCTGGGATTACAGGCGTGTGCCACCGCACCCGGCTCAGAGCCTCTCTCTTTCTCTTTTACTCAGCGACACGTGATCAAGCCTCTTCTCTCAGTGACAGCCTAGTAGTTCAAGGGCAACTACACACAGAGCACAGGAATCTGGCCCAGGCCGTGCAGCACTTAGGGACCATGGAGTAGAAGGCTCTGGTCATCAGCTACCCCTCTCAGTTCCTGGATGGGTGACCAGCATGGCCCTGATCACGTCTGCCTCCTTAGGAGGGATCAATTGTGACAGGAACGTATGTGCCCTGCGATCTAGTGAAGCTGAAATACAGCCAGAAACTCCTCTGTCTCCTCCTAGCAAAGTCTCACAGAGCTTCCAAGCTGCTCCCCTCGCAGGCATGAGGTGACATGGCCAGGAGCCACAAGGTGCCTGCCTTTTCCCCAGCAGGGAACTCTGGGCTCAGAGCAGATATTTGGAAGCCCTTTGCTCAAGTGGAGAGGCCTGTGGCTTCCTCTGGGCCCCCCTTACCTGGACACTTAAGAGAAAGCTGTTGAGTGACTGCAGCTCATGTTTCGACTGGAGGTTGATGGTGGCCAGTACTGAGAAAGGAAGAAAGAAAATGTTGTCTTAAAGTCACAAAGACTTCCTGAATGGCCCCAGACCCTTCTCGATCCACCAGCACAATAGATGAATTAGCCTGGACTCCGTTTCCCAAGGTAGATATTAGCTCCTCTGGTGCCAGGCCTCTTTGGGCTTTTCTTGGAAATCCCCACTCAACACAGAGCTGGCAAAGCAGTCACATGCCAGGAATCTGGTTTCCACTGATTGACTTTTACAGCCAAAATGCAGCTTTCCATTAACTATTATATTGTATGAGTCAGAGCCTGACATTTACTTTGTAGCCCAAGTATCCAGTTCAGGGCAACAATCTCACTCCTGTTTTATTTCTTGATTCGGGCTCACTCCCTACTCTACCCCATAATGTGTTCATTTAAAATTGTTAAAAGATATTTCATGCAGTTTTCTCCCAGTGAAATACATGCTCAAGAGAGATGTGTTATGGTGGGCCAGTGACCGTGGATCCTTTGGCCTGGACCAGCTGCAGAACTCGACTGTGAGGCCCCTTGCCTGCTTGCTATCCACCTACCCAGCCGGCCTCACCGGCATGGGCCACACTGCAGCACAGCCCCCGAGGACCAGTGGAGAAACGTGAACAACAGCCGAGGCCCTGGAGAGGCAACAACTTGCCTCACGGACACAGTCAGCAGGCAGCCGAGCAGGGCTGCACACTCAGGTCCCTCTGACACCGACCTATTGTGCTGTGGTGTCCCTGGGTTCTCCCTCCAGCAACCCACGGGGCAAGACCCTGTCCCCACATCCCGCCTCATGCCCTACAGGCGGCCTGTCTGAAGCTAACCACGCAGAAAGCACAGAAGTCAACGGGATGCGCAGGGCCGGCTGGACACAGCAGCTGTGTCTTGTCCTTCCTGACACCGCACCAAATACAAGGACAGGACTAGACAGGCAGAGGCAAGGGAATAAGGAGGCAGAGAAGATGTCAGCAGAGGCGAAGTGCCAACTGAAAACCCCGGGGGGACAGCAGGTGGCCCAGGAGTGGGGAAGAAGTTTCCACCAGCGCCCAGCTCCAGCCCCACCCTGCCCCACCGAGCCCCATGCAGAGGAGGAATGTGTGTCCCCTCCCCAACCCCCTCCCCTGCCAGGGCTCACGCTGTTCCCAAGGAGTGGGGGGGTGGGGGAGAGGCAGGGAAGGTGGATGTGGGAACACTGCAGGGAAGTCCTGAACACGGGGCTCTGCCCATTTCTCATGTCTGTTCCCCAAATATCTGCAGCAGGAGACCAAAGGAAATGCCTAACACCGCTAAGGATGGTACCTCCAGACACCAACATACCCACTTCTTCCCCTGAAACAGCCACCGCAGTGGGGAAGGGCTCCCGGCCACTGCCTCTCCCTACTCCTGAGCCCCAGGTGGCTGCTTATTGCCTCTTTTTACAGCTGCCCAGTAACAGTGAAAGAATAAACAACATCTAGCAACATCACCTCCCCTGGAAGACAAGGCAGAGCAGGTAAGAGGAAATCAGAGCAAGTAGAACCAAGAGCAGAAATAAATCAAATGCTTAGGATGAAAAGGGAAAAATATCCCGAGAGAGATAAGCAAGATTGTATACACTTTAAAAAGCATGCTAAGAGAAAAGAAATATGTTTAAGGTAAATGTGAACCAGGAAAGTAGCAAAAGGATTGGAAGATAAAAGTTGAGGAAGTCACCCAGAAAGTAGAACAAGAAAAGAAATAAAAAGTAGAAAAGATCAGAGACATCAAGAATCAATATGAGAATCCATACAAATAACTTGAATGATTAAAAGCTCAGGGAAAGAGACAGCAAATCATTATCAAAGAAACACCATGACCGAGGGAATGTCTCACCATTGATGGACACGACTGTGCAATCCCACCGATGCACGGAATGGCCACAAAAGTAAAACGTGCCTCACACAAAGGCATCGCCGTGGAACACCAGAATAAAAAGAAAATTCCTAATGTTTTTAGAAACGGGGAGAGAAAGGGCACAGGATACACAAAAGGATCGGGAGCCAGGCTACCACTGGGCTTCAGCAGCACCAGGGAATGCTATACGATGCTGGAAAGATGTCTTGAAAACTCTGGGAAGGAGCCGGGTGTGGCGGCGCACGCCTGTCATCCCAGCGGCTCGGGAGGCGGAGGCGGGAGGATCGCAAATTCGAGACCAGAGGCAGTCTGCGTAACTTAGTGAGACCCTGTCTCAAAAAGTAAAAAATGGGCTGGGGGTGCAGCTCAGTGGTCCAGCACTTGCAGAGCATGCAGGCGCGAGGCCCTGGGTTCAACCCCCAGTGCCAAAAAAAAAAAAAAAAAGAAGAAGAAGGAGAAGAAGGAAAAAAGAAAACGAAAAACCAAAACTCTGGGAAGCAGAATCCAAAGAAGGAAGACATGGGGTCAGCCTTGGGAAGGAAGCTGTGTAGCAGCCACCAAAAGACGAGAAAGATGAGGAAAAAGAGGAGAAGAAATGAAAACAGAAACAAAGAGGACAAGTGCAGAGAAGGGCAAGACAATACCCATGGGCAGGCAGCACAGCTCCCACGGGCCGGCCGCAGGAAGGGCCTCTGCGCAGCCATCACCCCATCAGCCCTGCACAGTTACCTGGCAGGGCCAGGGTGCGGGAGGCAGAGAAAACGCCGCCATCCACTGCAACAGGAAGTCAGAGACAGCCTCTTCCATCCATAAAGGTAGAGTTCTATATGCACGTTGCCTGCAGCTGCACCACTATGGTGTCCCGATCCCCTCAGATCTTGGAAGTTAAGCAGGGTCAGGCCTGTTAGTCCTTGGATGGGAGGCTGCCAGGGAACACCAAGCGCTGTAGGCTTGGGAGAAGGACCCGGCAACCCACTCCCAGAAAACAATCCACCATTGAAAACCCTATGAACAGCAGAGAAGCACTGACAATAGTGTTTTGCCTGTTGGACATAGGGTTGCTATGAGTGGGACACCAACTTGATGGCACCTAACAACAACAACAGCAACCATATGCACATTACCCAGAAATAAGTAAGGAAAGTACTAGAAGAAAAATAGTTCAAATGCCATGGTCGTTTCTGGGAATGAGAAGAGGAGGAGAGCAACAGTGTATCTCTCCATAAGTGTTTCCTATTACTTTACTTTCGGGCCCTGTGGATGAATGCATCACTTTAATCACTTCTCAAAATTAGAAACCATCATTCCAAACCCCGGTAGGGTAGCGCACACCTATAATCACAGCACTTAGGAGGCGGAGGCAGGAGGACCACAAGTTCCAGGCCAGCCTGGGCTACATACCGGGTTTAAGGCCAGATCAAAAAACAACAATAACAGAACACAACAGAATAAAACAAAAGAAAGAAGCATGGGTCCAGGCAGCAGGAGGCTGCAGGGGAGGAGGGAAGGCAGAGAGAGCGCTCTCTTAGGCCTTCAGTCAGAAGACTGCCCAGTGCTAACATTTCCCAGCATCTGGGGTCTCCCCACACAGCCACAGCACCTCCCAGGGCCAGCACCAGATCTTACAGAGCCCCTGAGGCCTTAGTAGCAGCCTCAAGGAGACAGTGCCACCTCGTGGGCACAGCGGGAACCACCGCCGGCCCTTGTCACTCCCTGACATGCAGGATCCCGGTCCTTTAACTCACTCTGCTGAGGACAACAGCCTTCTCCTCCCCATCTCCTGAGCCAACCACATGCCAGGCGCCGGTGGAGGGGCACGGGGATGAAAGTCCCATCTACAAGCAGGCCAGTCTAGGAAAGGAAACGCAGAAGAAAGAAGACAGAGCAGAGAATGTGCTGGAGCCCAGGCAGTCCTGGCCCTGCTGCGAGGGACAGGTGGGGGCTCCCCCTGTCCTCCCAGCAGCTGGGCCCCTGCAGCGCACGCTGCCGCTGCAGAGTGAAAAACAACTCCAAAGCCAGGGGCAGAAGAGAATGGCAGGGAGGCCTGTGGACTGCGGGGTGGGGGTGCAATTTCAAAGGGGCTGCACAGAGAACCCCACGAGCTTTCTGGGAGGCGGGCAAAGCCCCCGGAGCTGGGGTGCTCGGCGAGCTTGAGGAGCGGTAAGTAATAGAGGACAGCGGAACAAAGCAGGCACGCGGAGAGAGGCAGGCGGCGAGCTGGGGCCCGGAGCAGTGTGTGCAGGGCCAGGGGTCCCACGGGGAGCGGCGTCAGGCAGCCGTGCAGGACGGGGGCCGTCCAGGGCCACAGGGAGGGCGTGAGTCGCGTGGGGAGGCTGGGTGCAGAGGCCCCACGGGGGCTTTTTCAGAATGCACGCTTCTCCCTGAGGCCCCTGGAGCTCAACTGCGGGAGCAGGAAGAGCTGAGCTGTTTTCAAACACACTGCACAGGCTGCTGTATCAGGAAACAATTGCTGGAGGAATCGGTGAGAAAAAGCAAGGGCGGTGGAAATTCTACTGCAGCAACGCAAGTGAGAACGGACGGCAATTGTTGGGGGTAGGACATCTTTGGGTTCCTGGTGCATTTTGAAGAGAAAGCTGGAGATAAAAGGATGTGGCCGAGGCTGTGTGTCAAGCACACAGGTGGAGGGGGCCGGGTTCGACCACTGCGGGGAAACGGGGGCTGCAGCCTTCCAAGGAAAGGAAGCCAGCAGCGGGCAGCTGTCCGCAGATGGCAGTGCCCTCTATGCCCAGCAGGGCGGGCACCGGGCATGACGGCCATGCTGGCTGGGTGGGTGGGGGATCTTTGATAACGCATTCGCTAGAAAACAGAACAAGGCAGCGGGGTTGCCGTGCCCCTCCGACCTTGTGGTCCAGGGCCCCAGGTCAGCACCGGCAAGGCCCTCAGGAGAGGAGCAGGCACCAGGGAAACCTTGGCTTGTGTCCCAGCCTCGCCTCGGGGACCGGCACTGCAGACCCGCCACCCCCCCCCCACGCACACACAGGTACCTCCGGGGACCACTCCCCTCTCCAGTCCATCCTTGTTGTCTGACGTCAGCAGCAGCTCTATGACCCCGCGGTCCTCCAAGGCCTGTTGGGTGTAAAGGACAAGTCAGAGGCTGTCCTCCTTCTCGAGCGCTTCCGCGGTGTCACGTCGCCGAGACGGGGCCGCCTGGGCAAGAGGGAGGCATCGCCAGAGCTTCTCTGCACCCTGTGGGTGCCCACCACGTTCAGCGCCAATAAGCCTGACTTCCAGCTGCGGCAGGGAACAGGGCTGCTGAGCTGCGCGGCCCTCGGCTGCTTCCAAAGGGCCGGGCATTTGCCATCCCCAGCTGGCCTACTCAGAGGCTCCTCCGAACGGACAGGGGCGACACTGTCACCTGGTGATCGCCCACTGGGTTCCAGCGAGCGATTCACACGTCCTTCCGCTTCCTCTTCGCCCACACCATGAGCAAGCAGCCAGCCTCTCCCCAATCTGAGGCAGTGCGGGCTCGCTCAGCGGAAGGGCAACAGACCCATGGGGCACTGCCCCTGGCCCGGAGCGCAGGAAGCCCCTCAGGAGATCACAAATCGGAGCACAGAGTGGACAGATACAGAGTGCTTGGAGGGCTTGTTGTTGTTAGGTGCCGTCGAGTCGAATCCGACTCATAGCGACCCTCATAGGGTTTTCAATGGCTGACTGTTTTGGGATTGCTTTGGGAATGGATTGCCAGGTCCTTCTCCCATTTTTGTGGTGCTGGGAATCAAACCTGGGACCTCAGAGACTGCAGCGCAGCGCTCTACCAACTGAGCCAAATCCCAGCCCTCTATGAGGACAGGGAAGATCTTTATCAACAGCCCTGGAGGGCCCCCCTTCAACACTGACATACAGCAAACATTCCCCAGGCTCCACCATAGACACACACGCTGACCTTTTCCTCACAGGCATTCACTTACTGGTCCCCCCTGGAATGGACAACTCCAGGAAGCACCAGCTACCTGCCCAGCACAGCGAGGGCCTGCGTCCCACCTCCCGCCCTCTTGAGATCGCCCTTCCATCTGCGCACAATACTAAAGCGCAGGTGGGTGAGGGGAGTTGCCCAAGCTCATTTAATGCTGCTGGGGTCCACATCTCAACACCACCCAGGGTCCTCCCAAGAGCTTCAGGGTGCCAGGGCCAGCGGGCAGGGGGCCTGAGGAAGCACAGCTGGCTGAGCCGGCGCGGTCCCCGAGGGCCATGCGCTCCCTCACGCGGCTCCCTGGAGCTCTCCTTCTCTGCCACTGTGTCATTAAGTAAACAACTGCCAGAGACGCCCAGAGCCCAGGGGACAGTCTGAGGGATCGAGGTGCAGCAGAAGCCCTCAAATCCCACCCCAGGCACAGAATTTTCTAGGTCGTTTGAAGAAAAGGAGGAAGCTAGAGGCGTGCTCCATCCAGGCTGTGGAGGGCTTGGCTGTCAGGACTGAACTCTGCCCTTGCCAGCCCGAGGAGTGCCGCCTGTCCTAGACACAGCCTGCACCCAGAGAGAGCTTTCTGCAGGGAAGAGGAGGGGGCGGGAGCAACTGGGCCCCTCTCCAGGCTGCAGGAACGAGGTAATTTCCACATGGAAAATGCAGCTGTGAGTGACAGCTGCCCGGGCCATCAAGGGCCAAAGACAAAGCCGCCAGCCTTCAAGCACATGGACTCACAGAGGTCACTGAAGGTCTCCTCGAGTCATACCATGGCCAACCCTCCAGACACTCTGCAGTGAACACCAGTGACGCTAACAAGGTCACTGGCTGACAACTTACTGTATGCTTAGGACAGTCCCCAGCCACATGACCTCACACAATCCAGTTCAGAAGGGTAAATCTTCTCTCTAATCCCACCTTATAGAAGATAAAAAGGAATTCTGGAAAAATTGAGACATTTGTTCAAGGCCTCTGCTACTAAGTGACAGAAACCAGATCTGAATGTCAGACTCTTCTTTTAAGCATCACTGCAGCCCTGCCTTGGGCCTGCAGCTGTAGCCCAGTGGTATCCGATCCCATCAGATCTCGGAAGCTAAGCAGTGTCAGGCCTGGTTAGTACGCGGATGGGAGACTGCCTGGGAACACCAGGTGCTGTAGGCTTGGGAGAAGGACCTGGCAGCCCCTTCCAAAAAACAATCAGCCATTGAAAACCCTATGAATAGCAGAGAAGCACTGACAATAGTGTTTCACCTGTTGTACGCAGTGTTGCTATGAGTCAGACACTGATGGCACCTAACAACAAGAAGCAGCCTTGTCCTTCCCTGACCTGCAAGTGCTGAATTGGTAGTTCTCAACTTCCCCTACTCATCAGAATCAGACACCTGAGCAATGCCTCAGAAATGCTTACGATTCGTATGGCATATGGCCAGGACATAGGGATTTTCAAAAACTTCCCACATGCAGCTAAGGCTGAGAACCACAGCTCTCGATGCTAGGACTGAGGCAGCTTCGCCACAAAGCCTTTATCATCACCACCACTCAATTCAGCCAATTCCTCTATTCTTGGCCCTGCAACAACAGGTGTGACAGCTGTACACTCCCAGTTATAAAGTCAATCAATACAGGGTAAATAGGTGACAACCTTGTTGAAATAAAACAATGAAGAAAAATTGACTAGCTAATAAATGGTACGGGGACACATGCTGTTAAGGAAAGAGAATTCTTATAGCAACATGGCCCAGCCCACAGTGTCCCTGAAGAAGGCAAGGAGGAAGTGAGCCTGCTGACTCTTACCTTCTTGATGTAAGGCATGTACTCAGGGTCTTTGTCATAGGCACCATATTCGTTCTCCACCTGCACAGCAATGATGGGCCCCCCGTGCTTATACTGAGGAGAAGAGATGAACAATCAGCGGGTGAGTTGGTGGCAGGAACCGTACTATCTGAACATCTCATGCCTATCTTCGATTACGAACAACATACCCCACTTGGAAGCAAAAGTCTCAAAAGGTTTGTTGTGTAACTGAGAGAGACTTCATCAAGTCAGTGGAGCAGGGAGCACCAGACCCTTATTTTTCCATGGGAACATGACATAAACACAGACTAAGTGACTGTATAGGAACTCTGCAAAGCAGCCAAAGATCTAAGCAAATCCAATCAAGAAACAGCCACAGGTACAACAGTAGGAAACTGTGTGATGTTTTTACCTTGCCCCAGTCCCTCCTCAGTGGAGCATCATGTGGCTGGGAGAAAGTGTCTCAAACTCCCAGCTCCCTCCCCCAGGATGGAAGGGGAAAAATGGAATTTGTTTCCAAGGCTCTGGCCTCTCTGTGGGGTGCCCAGGGGACTGGTTTCTGTCCCATTCAACTTGAAGCTCAGACAGAAAACCTGTGGATGCCTAGAGGGAAGGAATTATGGGCAGAAGACTACCATAGAACATCCAAGAAAAAGCTAGAGAAAGACTCTTTGAGAAATGAAGACATTTTAAAGCTACCATAGTTGGGGGGTGGGAGAAAGAAAGCACACAGGGGCAGACAGGATATCTGCCCAGGAAATAGCTGGGATCTTATGCCTTCACCCTGGGAGAAAGAGAAAGGTGACTTGTCACATACAAAGGATCATCAATAAGACTGTCAAGGTATATCTCAGCAGAAAGCTTACAAATCAGAAGGCAGGGAGATGAATATTCAAGATGTTGAAAGAAAAAAAAGTGTCAATAAGAATTCTGTAACTGAAAAAACTGTCTTTCAAAAATGAAGGAGAAATTAAGACAAAGAAAAGCTGGGGGACCCTCTCTCCAATTAATCCTCATGTTAATACGAAAGGATGTTAGACATTAGCCTGAAGACACATAAAATATAATGTTTTCCACGAAAGGTAAATATGTGAAAAATGTACAAAGCAATATTATTATAATTTTAGTTTAAAATGACACTTTATTTTTATAAGATTTAAAACGTAAACATATAAAACTAAGAACCTAAGTTGTTGGGTGCAGCATATATAGAGATGTACTCTGTGATGTCGTCAAGTGGGCAAGCAGAGCAATAAAGGAGTGGAGTTTCTGCACTCAATTAACATTCAGTTGGTGTAAATTTAGACAGGGCACACACACACTTTATCACAATTTTGTAATCCTATGATAACCACAATCTATAGAATATACAAAAATGAAATAGAAACAAAATCACATAGGAAGTGTCACTATTAAAAAAAAACCTAGATGCAAAGAAAGGCAGTAATGGAGGAAATGACAATAAAAGTTGTGAGAGTCACAGAAAACATCAAAATGGCAAAAGTGAGTATTTTAACATAAATTAATTTAAATGTAAATGGATTAAACTCCTCCATAAAAAGATATACATTAGCAGAATAAAGAACAAAAATATCCAGCTAGGTGAAGAATATAAAATGCTTACTATAGATCTAAACATACATACACGCACACGCACGTGCATGCACGCACACACACACACAGGCTGAAAGTGAAAAGATAGAAATAGATACTCAATACAAGTAGTAACTAAAAGAAAGCAGGAGTGGCCTTACTGATAACAAAGAAAATAGAACTTATGTTAAAAACTCTCATAAGAAATAAAGAAGGACATTACACTGTAATGGAAGGCATGACTGGACGGTTGGAAAAATGGCCAGGGAAGGCTCTAGTCATTTGGGCGGGGGAGGGTCCAATCCTTGGAAGCTCTCCAAGCCTGAAAGCCCCTTCTATTCTCTCTCTGACCTTCATTGCAGACTCTACGTACAGAAGGCAGAACATGCTGACATAAATAATAACCTTTTCCTGTCTCACAAGAAAATATACTTTAACCTATTTTTCCCTTGACTCATAAGAATGCTTAATATTATGATAAGATCCAAATAAAAAGAGCTGGACGCACTCACTTGGGGGCAATGCACCCGAAGGCACTGGCCTCCCCTTGGTCTTCCTCACATTAATCCTGGTGTCTGAGTGGTTAATTTCTCCCACCCATCAACCCCATGCTGCTGGACTGATGTGGAATTATATAATTTTTATAATATAAAAGAGACAATTCATCAAGAAGATATGAAAATTATAAATATATATCAAACATCAGGGCTCCAAATATCAGCCAAACATCAGGGCTCCGATACATATCCACCCAACGCGGACAGAATTGAAGAGAGAAATAGGTATTTCTATAATATTAGTAAGATACTCAGTATTCCACTATTAACGATGTTACAACCGTCAGAAAGAAAATCAGTAACAAAATAGAGGCTTTGAACACTACTACAGGCCAGTTGCCTGCAGCTATAGCCCTGTGGCCTCCGATCCCATCAGATCTCAGAAGCTAAGCTAGGTCGGGCCTGGTTAGCGCTTGGATGGGAGACCGCCTAGGAACACCAGGTGCTGTAGGCTTAGGAGAAGGACCTGGCAGCCCACTCCCAAAAATCAATCCACCAGTGAAAACCCTATGAACAGCAGAGAAGCACTGACAATAGTGTTTTTCCTGTTGTAGGTAGGATCACTGAGTCAGATACCGACTCAAGGGCACCTAACAACAGCAACAGACCAGCTGGACTAAAAAGATATACGTACAACACCCCATACACAAGCAGCATTTTTTTCCTGGGCAAATGGAACATTTTCCAGGACAGACCATATATTAGGCCACAAAACAAGTCTTAATAAATTTTAAAAGCGTGAAATCATGCATTGTATCTTTTCTAATCACAATGAAATAAAAACCAACAGCAGAAGAAAACTCCAAATACATGGAAATTAAACACCAAAGGCTTAATCCGTGGCTCCAGAATAAACCACAAAAGAAATTAGAAAATATCTGGAGACAAATGAAAATGCAAACACAGCACACTAACAGGATGCAGGGAGCCGTGCTGAGAGGGAAATGACAGCCGCAAGCACGTCTCAGAGATGAAAGGTCTCCAATCACCAACCTAACTCTACACCTGAAGGAACTAGAAAGGAGGGACAGGCACCATGACGCATGCCTGTCATCCCAGCGACTCGGGAGGCTGGGGCAGGAGGATCAAGAGTGTAAGGCCAGAGGCAGCCTGCTTACCTTAGTGAGAACTTTCTCAAAATGAAAAATAAAAGGCCAGGGGTGAAGTGCAGCCCAGTGGTATAGCACTTGTCTAAGGCCCTGAGTTCAATCCCAAACCCCAAACACACACAGGAAAAGGAAAGGAAAGGAAGGGAGGGGAAGGGAAGGGAAGGGAAGGGCAGGGAAAGGAAGAAAAGAAAAAAAGAAAAGAAAAGAAAAAGGGAAACAAACTACACTCAAAGGTGGCAAAAGGAAGAAAATAATATAAATAACATAAATTCAAGCAGAGCTATAGAAAAACAAGAACAGAAAAAGAAAAATTAACAAATCAAAGACATGGTACTTTGAAAAGAACTACAAAACTAACAAAATCTTTAGCTAAATTAAGCAAAACAGAAGATGTAACTAAAATCAGAAACCAAACAGGATATCATTGCTGCTTTTATAGAAGCAACAAGGATTGCGAGATGAATTTGAACAGATGTACACCAACAAATGGATTAATCCAGATAAAACAGATGAATTCCTACGAACACATAATGTGCCAACGCTGCATCATGAAGACAAGGAAAACCTGAATAGACCTTTAAGTCATAAGGAGGTTGCATCAGTAAATAAAAATCTCCAAAGCAGGAAAACTCAGGACTAGATGCATCATGGATGAATTCTACAAAAAGCATTATTTTTTCTTTTTCATTCATTCTTTCTTTGAGACAAGGTCTTGCTATATAGCCCAGGCTGGCCTTGAACTCGAAATGCTCCTGCCTCAGCCTCCAGAGTGCTATGATTACAGGCAGGCGCCACCACACTCAGTTTCTCTACCAAATATTTAAAGAAGAATTAACATAATCCTTCTCAAACTCTTCCCAAGTATTGAATAGGACACTTCCTATTTTATTCTATGAGGCCAGCAGCCCCAAACCAAAGACACTACAAAGAAGAAAACTACAGACCAATATCCTTGATACGTACTGATGCAAAAATCCTCGGCAAAATAGTAGAAAGTTGAATTCAGCAATATATTAAAAGGATTATGTGCCATGAACAAGTGGGGTTTGTTCTTGGAATGCAAGGATGATTCAGTGTACAAAAAGCCAATGTAATAAAATGTATTTTTTAAATTGAGGAAGAAACATCTGGTATCAATTGATACAGAAGAAGCATATGACAAAATTCAACACGCTTTCATGATTTAAGAAATTCAATAAGCTAGAGCAGAAGAAAACCACCTCTACATAATAAGAACGGTATATGAAAAGCCCATAGCTGCCATCATGCTCAGTGCTGAAAGACTGAATGCTTCTCTTCTAAAATTAGAACAAGACAGAACTTCCTTTCAACAATTGTATTCAACATAGTACTGGAAGTCCTAGCTAGAGTAGTAAGTCAAGAAAAAGAAATCTCATATCCAAATTGAAAAAGTAAAATTATCTCTACTCATAGACACAAAACATAGATTCCCATAAATATTCCACAAAAATCTACTACAGCAATAAAAAATTCAACCAAGTTGTTGTTGTTGTTGTTGTTAGGTGCCATCAAGTCGGTATCCGACTCATAGTGACCCTCTGTACAACAGGGGAAACACTATTGTCAGTGCTTCTCTGCTGTTCATAGGGTTTTCAATGGCAGATTGATTTTTGGGAGGGGGTTGCCAGGTCCTTCTCCCAAGCCTACAGCTTCTGGTGTTCCCAGGCGGTCTCCCATCCAGG